>JANJGK010006505.1:0-36931 GCA_039081455.1 Macrobrachium rosenbergii
AAGCAGTACGACATCTCGGCAAAAGACTTATACCTCTCTTGATGGCTCAATGGTTTACGTCAACTGGAGTCGCTGAATAGGCTTTCGTCGCGGGTTCGTGTCCCCACGATTCCAATTCATTTATCACTTATATAAATTCCCCTTCGGCGACAATTCTCCAACGGAGATATACCGAGGTAGCGTGAATTTCGATATTAAGCGACATTTGTAGCTTCATGATTGTATAAAAATCACGGTGTGATAAAAATTTCATAACAAGAGCTGCGTGTTCCAAACGTACCAATGAACTGTCATGGCGGAGGTGGGTCATTGTCGAGGCTAGTACACTTTCCCCGCTCACGACGGGTAAAAGCAGTACGACATCTCGGCAAAAGACTTATACCTCTCTTGATGGCTCAATGGTTTACGTCAACTGGAGTCGCTGAATAGGCTTTCGTCGCGGGTTCGTGTCCCCACGATTCCAATTCATTTATCACTTATATAAATTCCCCTTCGGCGACAATTCTCCAACGGAGATATACCGAGGTAGCGTGAATTTCGATATTAAGCGACATTTGTAGCTTCATGAATATATATATATATATATATATGAGTACATTTATTTATATATGTGTGTACATATATATATATATATATATATATATATATATATATATATATATATATATATATATATATATATATATATATATATATATATATATATATATATATATAATATATATATATATATATATATATATATATATATATATATATATATATATATATATATATATATATATATGAGTATATTTATTTATATATGTGTGTTTATATATATATATATATATATATATATATATATATATATATATATATATATATATATATATATATATATATATATATATATATATATATATATATATATATATATATATATATATATATATATATATGTGTGTGTATGAATGTCTTTTACTGTAATACCACAATGTAATATGAATATAAGAAGGCGCATAAAACACTATTTGAATGTTGCAACCATGTATTTCGAGCACTTCCTTCTGTGCAGCTGTTCACTGGTAAAATATGGACAGATGAAATGTTACAGGACTATATACTGTATACAAAGCATATATAGGTATGGCATTAAGTTTCCGATGGTATGTAGGTGACCGTTACCAAGAAGGAGGGAAAATAAACAATTCCCTAGTGGTTTTTGGCCTCATTAACTCCTGTTTTGCAATTCATCTGGTGGTCGTGTTTCCTGGAGCACCTGTTTAAGAAGAGGTTTAAGTATTAACCCGTCAATTTCATTTGCTTTCCAATGTCCTCCTGGCAAGTTCATATTGCGGTTTGATTGATGATAGCAGATTCCAGCACCTCTCTTTTGTACAAACAGCTACTTTTGAAAACCAGCTCCTTCCCACTCCAATTTATGGAATGGCCTCTATCCCTGATATGAGGAAAAATCCTTGAATTCTCCGAGGCATGCCGCAAAAGATCTTTGTGCTCTGTTAATATTTGCGAGAGGGACCTGCCCGTCTCTCCCACGTAAATCTCATTACAATTGCTGCATGAAATCTTGCAAACTCCAGCTTCTTCCCCCTTTTTTATTTAAGTATACGTTAATAAGCGAGCTCACGATAGATTTGGGATAATGGAAGATAAAAGGATTGTTAGACCTGAGCTGTTCTGTGGCTTTTTGGATGTTTTCGTCATAGGGAAGCTTTATTTTGTTGTTAAAATCTATTTGTTTTGTGGCTTTTTGGATGTTTTCATCGTACGGAAGCTTTTTTTTTTTTGTTAAAATCTATTTGTCTGTTGTGAGTAGGACCTTTGTAGTATATTTTATTCACTTTGTTAACAGCCTTCTCGATAATGTGTGGTGGGTAGAGCAGCTGTGTTAGATGTTGGCGGATCATGTTGAATTCTTTATCTAAGTACCCATTTGAACATATTCTAAGCCCCTTGAGGAATAAGTTGTACCCTAACAAAGTGAATAAAATATACTACAGAGGTCCCACTCACAACAAACAAATAGATTTTAGCATCAAAATAAAGCTTTCGTATGACAAAAACATCCAAAAAGCCACAGAACAACTCAGGTCTAACAATCCTTTTATCTTCCATTATCCCACATCCATCGGGAGCTCGCTCATTAACATATACTTAAATAAAAATAGGGAAGAAGCCAGAGTTTACAAGATTCCATGCAGCGATTGTAATGAGACTTACGTGGGAGAGATGGGCAGGTCCCTCTTGCAAAGATTAACAGAGCGCAAAAGATCGGTACGGCATGCCTCGGAGAGTTCAGGGATTTTTCTTCATATCAGGGATAGAGGCCATTCCATAAATTGGAGCAGGGCAGGGCTGATTTTAAAAAGTAGCTGTCTGTACAAAAGAAAGATGCTGGAATCTGCTATCATCAATCAAACCAACAATATGAAACTGTCAGGAGGACATTGGAAAGCGGATGAAATCGACGGGCTAATCCTTAAACCTCTTCTCAAACAGGTGCTCCAGGAAACACGACCACCAGACGAATCGCAAAACAGGAGTTAATGAGGCCAAAAACCACCAGGGAATTGTTTATTTTCCCTCCTTCTTGGGAACGGTCACCTGCATACAATCGGAGACTTAATGCCACACCTACATGTGTTTTGTATATATACTCCTGTAACATTTCATCTGTCCATATTTTACCGGTGAACAGGGACACAGAAGGAAGTGCTCGAAATATATGTTTGCAACGTTCAAATAGTGTTTTATGGGCCTTCTTATACTCATGTGTGTGTATATATATATATATATATATATATATATATATATATATATATATATATATATATATATATATATATATATATATATATATATATATATATATATATATATATATATATATATATATATATGAATGTCTTTTCCTGTAATACTACAGTGTAATATGTATATAGGAAGGCCCATAAAACACTATTTAAACGTTGAAACCATATATTTCGGGCACTTGCTTCTGTGCCCCTGTTCACTGGTAGAATATGGACAGGTGGAAAGTTACAATGGTATATATACAAAAACATAAAGGTGTGTCCTTAGGCCTCCGATGGTATGGAGGTGGCGTTTCTTAAGAAGGAGGAGAATGACCAAATTCCCTAGTGGTTTTTGGCCTCATTAGCTCCCGTTTGGCGATGGATCTGGCGGTCGCGTTTCTTGGGTCATCTTCTTCAGGAGGATTAAGGTGTCGATGTCGTCCGATTTCCAATGTCCTCCTGACAGGTTCATATTGTTAGTTTGATTGATGATAGCAGATTCCAGCATCTCTCTTTTGTACAGACAGCTACTTTTGAAAACCAACTCCGCCCCACTCCAGTTAATGACATGCCCTGTATTTCCGATATGTAGGAAAATTCCTGAACTCTCCGAGGCGTAACATACTGATCTTTTGTGCTCTGTTATTCTTTGCGAGAGCGATCTACCTGTCTTGCCTACGACGATGTCATGACAATTGCTGCACGGTATCTTGTAAACTCCGGCTTCTTCCCTTTTGTTATTTAAGTATACGTTAATGAGCGAACTCCCGATGGATTTGGGATAATGGAAAATGAAAGGATTGCTAGACCTGAGTTGTTCGGTGGCCTTTTCGATGTTTTAATCGTACGAAAGCTTTATTTTGTTGTTGAAATCTATTTGTCTGTTGTGAGTGGGACCTCTATAGTATATTTTATTCGCTTTGTTAATAGCCTTCTCGATAATGTGTGGTGGATATAGCAGTTGCATTAGGTGTTGGCGGATCGTGTTAAATTCTATATCCAGGTACTCATTTGAACATATCCTAAGTCCTCTGAGGAATAAGTTGCACCCTACCATGATTTTTACGGAGACGTCTTAGTAGCTTAAAAAATGAATGTAGGAAACAACAAAGGTGGGTTTTCTATATAATGTAAATGCATACCTGTTCTGTTTTCTTATGATCAGTACATCTAGGAACGGCAGTTTTTCGTCCTTTTCCCATTCCGTTTTAAATTTTATGGTCGGAACTAGTAAATTTAGCCTATTAAAAAATTCATTAAAGTCCCCCAGTTATTGTCCCAGAAAGTAAAGATATCATCTACGTATCTAAGCCAGATCATATTATGGGTTTGATAGACGACAAAAGTTCTGCTTCGAAATATTCCATGTACAAGTTTGCTAGAAGGGGTGATAGGGGACTTCCCATGCGTTGTAGCGTTTATCAGTTTTGAAATATTTTCATATAAATCACGATAACTGCCAAAATTTCAAGCTTCGGTCAACTTTAACTCGACCGAAATGTTAAAACAACGCAATTATAAGCTAAAAATCTTACATTCTAGTAATATTCAATCATATACCTTCATTTTGCAACAAACTGGAAGTCTGTAGCACAGTATTTCGATTTATGGTGAATTTCTGAAAAAAAAACTTTTTTTCCTTACGTCTGCGCGCGGTAACTCGGCCGAACATCTCAGAAATTCTTTCGTCATGCTGTCGTAATGTTTGCATCGTTTTACATTAGTCGTTACATAAACTTTTATATATGAAAATGTGCGCAATTTCATGTAGAATACAACTGAAAATAGCTCATGGTTGTAGCTTTTATCAGTTTTGAAATATTTTCACATAAATCACGATAACTGCCAAAATTTCAACCTTCGGTCAACTTTAACTCGACCGAAATGGTAAAAAAACGCAATTGTAAGCTAAAACTCTTACATTCTAGTAATATTCAATCGTTTAACTTCCTTTTGCAATAAATTGGAAGTCTCTAGCACAATCTTTCGATTTATGGTGAATTTAAAAAAAAAAACATTTTCCTTATATCTGCGCGGTAACTCAGCCGAACATCTCAGAAATTCTTTCGTCTCGTTGTCGTAATATTTGTACCACTTTAAATTAGTCGTTACATAAAGTTTTATATATGAAAATGTGCGCAATTTCATGTGCAATACAACATAAAATAACTCATGGTTGTAGCTTATATCAGTTTTGAAATATTTCCATATAAATCACGATAAATAGAAAAAATTCGACTTTCGGTCAACTTTAACTCGACCGAAATGGTCGAAAACTGCAATTTTAAGCTAAAACACTTACAGTCTAGTAATATTCAATCAATTAGCTTCATTTTTCAACAAACGAAAAGTCTCTAGCACAATATTTCGATTTATGGTGAATTAAAAAAAATACAATTTTTTACGTCCTCGTTACGAATTCATGCATCATTTTGTGATAATATTTTCTCTGTGTTGCTTTGATCGTTTTAAAAATTTTTATATACCAAAATCATCGCAATTTAGTGTACAATACAAATAAAAAAAATTAACTCATTAGCTTTAACTGTTTTGCTTACAGCGCTATTTGTATACAATTATATAAGAGTTTTTTTTCGCTGTCATATATTCCAATATTTATATATGATAATGATATTTTTTTTCATTTCTGATGGTTGTATACTAAACTTCAGGCAATGACAAAAAAAAAATGAGCCAAAAATGAACTCTTAATCTTAAAAACTAAGCGTGCTGTGATTTAAAAAAAAAAACTTTTTTTCCGCTTCGGCGCTAACTCCCGAACGCCGCCGGCATACGGGAGACGTTTTCGTAAATAGGGCTTCTGCGTTAAAGGGTTAATTTAATTCACTAAGGAAAAGGAAAAAGACGGGTGGCTGCCCTTTTTGCATTGCCTCATACGTAGAAATAGTAATGGGTTTAAATACAATGTATACAGAAAGCCTAGGAATATTTTTTCGTAATTGCATTTTTATTCTATTCAAAGCAGTAAGGTTAAGAAATTAGTGTTCGCATCTTTGTTTTTAAGAGAATTATGTATACGTAACTCTGACACTCTTGATGAAATAGATAAGATTAGGAATACAGTCAGGGAATTGAAAAATCCGGACAGTGTATTAGACAATGCATTAAACTCAGTATCAAAACAAAAAAGAACCTTATTACACTAAAAAAATTTGTTTATGATATCATATAATAATAACATGGAAAATATTCCCTATCTTCTGAAGAATTTTGGTGTTAATGTCGCATTTAATCATAACAAAACAATGAAACGTACATATGAAGAACACTCCGGTCAGTACTGAAGGACATATATGTAAAATTCCAAGTAACTCTTGTGACAATTTTTATATTGGTCAGACGAGTAAAGCACTGGAAAAGCGAATAGAACAACATAAAAAATGTGTGAGATGCGCTCAAGTGAACAATGGTATTTTTGTAAGTGTTAGTGAAAGCCATCATGCCAACTGGGAAGGGTGAAAAAAAGATAGCTTATTCTAACAGTGTACTGGAAAGGAATATCACTGAAGCTAACTAACTTTATAAAAGAAAGTTATCACAAGAATATGAATATAACTTGATTCTTCAATTTCAAAAGACATTTGTAAAATGCTTAAATTTTAAGGAAGGCTGTAGAGATGTATGGAATAAGGATTATCATATTTGTATGGGTTTCTCACTCATCCCCCTGACACTTGTCAGGTGTTGATTTGCTGTCTCCTACACTGTACATTTATCAGTATTGTCCCTTGACAGCATATTTTGATTTATACTACTAGCCCAAATGAGTTTTGAAGCCATTCCTACTTTAGCACCTGTCAGTGGAGAATCTGCAGTCCCAAACGGTTGTGTATGGCCATCAGTACTGTCTCTATAGAGTATATATTGGGATTCTTAACCCTATATATATATATATATATATATATATATATATATATATATATATATATATATATATATATATATATATATATATATATATATATATAAATATATATATATATATATATATATATATATATATAAATATATATATATATATATATATATATATATATATATATATATATATATATATATATATATATATATATATATATATATATATATATATATATATATACATACACACATACACACACACACACACACACACACATATATATATATATATATATATATATATATATATATATATATATATATATATATATATATATATATATATATATATATGAATATATATATATATATATATATATATATATATATATATATATATATATATATATATATATATATATATATATATATATATATATATATATATATATATATATATAAGCGAAGCCCACTTAAAATAATAACCACCTCTGAATAAGTACAAAAGCGTTTAATATGGATCGTCCGACTTATTTTCCGCGTTTCTCCTCTTGTACTACATCACGTGCATCTCGTGTGATTCTTGGGGCACATATATATATATATATATATATATATATATATATATATATATATATATATATATATATATATATATATATATATATATATATATATATAATGTCGTGAGGACATTATATTTGTTGAGTCAAGAGAAGTGTTTAAGAAACCTTAATTTTTTGCTTTGTTTTATTATATATCTTAGTACATAAGTAAGCGTGTTACCGCTCTCACAACTGCGCTTGAATCCCCGAGTGGTGATTCAGGCTATACTCATGCTTGCGCGTCACAGACCACACGCACCGCACACATTTTGAAACATAAATGTGAATCAAAGCTTGTGAAGCACAAGTATGATTAATCGTTACGATAAATAATCAATTGTCGTTTCCGACTTGAACCAGAACAGATAATGTTGTTAAAGGTAAGATAAATGTTAAATGTTATTCAGTTATGCAGCGAACTGACAACCGATAGCCATGTGACCTCGTTCGCTTAGGCGTTGTGTCTCTTGTTTTGCTTTGACAGCTCTGCGTCAACAAGTGATACGAAAACTATACACCGTGACTCTCTCCTTTCTCTACGCTACTGCGTCTTGGTTTTATCATAGTTAAACAGATATAATATTCATTATATATATATATATATATATATATATATATATATATATATATATATATATATATATATATATATATATATATATATATGTGTGTGTGTGTGTGTGTGTGTGTGTGTATGTATATACATAATATATCATGTTCGTGCGTTTCACACCTTTATACCTATAAAAAGTCAGAGGCAATTTGCTTACGAATCTCATTGTTCCCATGCTTTTCCAAGGCTTCTCTTGGTGATGTTCATTAGCTTAATTAAGCAAGTAGTATGACCTTTTTGTAAAATTACCAAAGGATATTTGATTTCAACATTGCGATTCCTTAATGAAATAAGAGTAGGGGTATTTGTTCTATGTTTAATATCATTTGTTTATTGAGATTTTTCTGGGATAACAGTCGTGCTATACAGTAATCATGAAACATATATTTGGAACACGTGTTCATAAGCAAAGAAATAAAAAAAAAACACATTCCTATTTATCTTTCAATTATTGACAGGCGAAATTGTACACAATACGACATGAAAATACGATTTATACCCAGCATTTAACCTCGGAACTAGGAAAAATGTAGAATCTTTAAATGCACAAACAATCTCCTCCAATGGATGAAACAGTGACGAGGCGTAGAGTAAAACGTGCGGACGGAGACAGAGAAAACTGATACGCATAAAACTATTGATCCAATGTCTCGCAAGGCTTTTCTGAGCGACGGCCATCGATCTCCGATAATTGAGACAGGTTTACAACCCGCTTCTGTCACAAGACTTATAAATCACTTACAGCAGTTATATGTCAGGTGAGTAACTCCTTCCCATCTCAAGCACCTTCCAAGGATTGAGTTTTCAAGACACCTTTTTTAATTTTAATTGACAAAGGCCTTAATACCGAGAATGTTTTATGGTTAATGTTACTTTTTCCTGGGTTCACACATTTTCCTATTTAAGTATTTGTTATTAAGGCTAACGACTCATATACTCAGACAAACTAAACACGAAAGAAACGTTCTTCAACTTTTTATCTTCAGTGAAGTTAGAAAGCAGTTTTTTTATGAACTTCAATTTATGAATAAAATTTAGTTTTCTTATAAGAATGGCATTTTAAAATACAGAAATTAATAATAGCATCATGGCTATGCAAACATACTGTAAAAAGCTGCAGAGGAGTATGTTCTAAAAACCGTAACTTGAAAGTAAAAGCAAGATAAGGCCCCTGACATTTTTTCAATATTCATATGCACAAAAACAAGACAAAGGAAGACAATTTAATGTCAAAAGGAAATCACTTTGTTTAAGCCACTATATAAAAGTTTCATAGATATCACGAAACAGACGATAATTGTTATTAATTAATAAGAGAAATTTCACATTAGAAAAATTTACCTGACAGTATTCTTAAAGGGCAATAAACGAGGCAGAGTGTGTTGAAGAGTCTGTGCCTATATAATTTACTTTTAGTTGAACCTTTTCATTGCGAAGTAAGTTGTTCATACGGTACAATCCATGAATACGTACAGACTAAATCTTGCTCAACGGTGCCAGTTTGAGCAGAGATACTATTGTATGTTTCAAGGTTTTTTAAAGATGCAAAGAGGTAGAACAATATAATTATTGTTCTGTAAGTAATAAAATCTCTTATTTTTTTAGCCAACACTCATGTCATATGTAAAAATTATATTGAACTGAGGGGTAAGAACACTAACCAGAAGAACACCATACGAAATAGGCTTAGGCCCATGAAAAAATCGCCATTAATAACAAACTATCGTGATTACCTTCAGTACCATAAATGAGATCAGGTATATGGCGGGGTTGGGGAATAGCCAGTCTCCTAAAGAGGAGTGGTTAATTCCTGCCATGACAACAGTTTATCCAGTCCCCATCCTTGTTTCCAAGAAAGTCACTAACAAAGGATGATGGGAAAAGTAGATTAGAGTAGAAGTCTTGAGTAAGACTAAGGCATTGCGATGAAGTTATCCAACCTATGGTATGCAACAATTGGGTAACAAAACTGGCAGATAAACCTTGAAAGCCACATTGATGATAAAGATGGCATGTATACAGTTTCTACCTATAAGTAGTGGTTATCCAAAAAGGAAATTATATAAATAGTGTAAACAGGAGTAACAATATAATTATTGCACCTGTCACCTGCATACTGAAGAGATTTGGATTAGCAGAACTAAGATGTCCTGGAAATAACAAAGCAGATTTTGATGGCACTAGATGGTTACTCTGTAAAGACAAGTGAGGGTGTGAAGTTGTGGATTAAGATTTCTACAAACAAATTGATGAAGCTAAAACTCTGTGTAAATCATATGAATTTACTGCAGTCTTTGGTGATATGAATGCAAAGATGGGTGAAGAGAGGAAAGAGAACATTGTGAGATCATATGGCTTGGGGAAAGAAGAATGAGAGATGGACGAGGTATGTTCAGTATGATCTGAAAATAGGTTGATGAACGCAAAATTTTGGCTTGGGCATCACCCAGGATCATTGGCAGGGAAGAGCCTAGGGGGTTAAAATACAAAATAAATGGGTTTCATAACTGTCGACAACTGAGAACATACCTGGGTGACGATTATGTGCAACTTTAATGAGGTGTAAAGAACTGTAATTCAGGACAGATGTGAGGAAGCTTAGGGCAATGACATTGCTGGAACTGCTGAAGAACAGTGAGATATAATAGGAATGACAATGCTTAACAGGAGAGAGAGCTACCAGGCAGGTGACAGTGGATGGCAGGGAACATTCGCAACTTGGCAGATAGGAAGAGGAATAATACCTGCGTTGACAAAAGAAAACAAAGAGAAATGGATAGGCAGATAAGGATAGCATAAAATGAAGACATAGGATTTTATTTGAATAAAAAGAACAAAGAGATAGAAGATATTAGAAAGACCAATTAATAAAACATACAGGCAGGAATCTATACCTTTAGATAAAAAAATGATCCCTAATGGCAGCTAATCAGTGTGTGACAATGAGGCTAGACAAATTATTGATTGACAACAAGAATGTATAGAGAGCTTTGAAGACGAAGGAGCAAAGAGTTATCCTAGTATCACTGAATGGACCAACAATATTGGAGTGAGACATAGATGAGGGCCTAAAAAAATGATTGAAAGGGGAGAAAGAATCATGGTAGAGATGCTATGAACAGTGGGCATTGACAATAAATGGCACAGTTTAGATGAGAAGTGTATGCACAACAAAGAATTACTTAAGCAAGGGAGAAAGTCTTCGTTGATGACTGGCTCTAAGAAAATGGACAATTTAAAGTGCTACAAACCTAAGGCTATTACCACCTTGAATCATGTCTTGTAAATAATTCTGGCAGTAACTAAAGAAGGGACGAAAACTAGTTAGTGGAGGTACAATTTGGGCAAATTGAAGGATGGGTAAAATAAATATCAGTGTTGTTAGCGAAAGAGTAGAAAAAGTACAAGAGGACCTCTATATGTTTTGTAGGTTATGATCAGGGTGGTAAAGATACTCAAGGCTACAAGGTAGGTTATAAAGACTGATATAAAATTAGAAATGGAATCAAAATGAAACAGTGAAGATTGAAGAGGAGCTGAGCGAATGGATGCCACACCCAGAATTTATTTTGCATACATGGTGCAATATGAGGGGAACGGGTGGTGTTGTGTGATATTTTGTGATTAGAATGTTAACGGCATTATACTGACTGCACTGCGCTGAATACTGTTGAGCAGAAAAGCTATAAGACTTTATATGAGGTGAATATGGCCAGTTGGATAAAATTATTGAATATCAATGTGTCGAAGGAAGAATATATGGTAATGTGAGTCAAATAATTATCAGATGCAAACGAATTAAACAGGTTAACCAATATGCTGTGATAGGGAAATTAGGTAAAGGATTGGCGAGGTAAAGAGGGCAACCAATTTCATAAGTTTATTGAAAATAGAATTTGGTCAATAAAGAGTAGGAAAATAATGGAGAGGACATGTTTGGAAATTTTTGTTGTATGAATATGAAATTTGGTCGATTAAGAAGATGATTAAATTAAGACTGAAATATGGTTGTAAATGTGAGGCTGAGTGTTTTGCAAGGTATCTGTTACGATAGGAGGACTTGTAATAACAACAAACATTTGTGTATTTTCATAAGAATAATAGTTCTATCCACGAATTAAAATAGATGAAGTGAAAACCCACCAGAAGGCCATTTTTTTCGTTAGATTGGTTGCAATATGCATATCATGAAGACACTTTTTTTTATCAATATGCACCAGTACCTTCTGTGCAATAGCCTGTGGTTAAAGAGGCTAGTCCCGAGGTGGACTTAGAGGTCAACACCTGTAAAGCATCGGTATTGCACACACAAAAAGTAATCAATGTGCATTATTATAGATATTGCTTTGAAAGATCTTGTAATATACAGGGATTATTAGGTATCTCTACGCCTCTAAAAAGAGATCTGATATTACGAGAATGTTTCACTACATAAAGGCAATAGAAAAGGACACACACACACTATATATATATATATATATATATATATATATATATATATATATATATATATATATATATATATATATATATATATATATATATATAATCAGAAAGCTACAAACGTCCTTTAATATCCAATTCGCTCTACCTCGGAAATAATATATTTTCATATATGTTACCGAAGGGGAATTTTTTAGTTGATAATAAGTCCACCGTCCCGTGGGGTCGAACCAGCGACGGACGAGGAATCAGGACTACAGTGACGCACTAACGCAGTCGGCCACAAGAGAGGTGATGTGATAAATAGTCATATATATATATATATATATATATATATATATATATATATATATATATATATATATATATATATATATATATATATATATATTGTTTCTTAATAATACAAGTAAAAAAAATAATATAAACATTAGATACCATGTACAGCCACTGAAATGATGTTCAGTAGCCTACCAATGATTATTATAAAATTAAACCAAAGCATTTCTTTTTTGCACAGTTAGTGTCAGAACATAAGAACAATAAATAAAAGTGCAGAAATTTATCTTTGGAAAAAAAAAATATGGTGAAACCTTTTAAGCTCTACTAAAACACGGAATATGATATGCACGGGGGAGAAGAAAGTAACGAGATGAAAGCCTGCAGTATTGGACTGAATATAAAAATAGGCTATATACAAGAGAATAAAATTATATTGGGTTGGTGAGTGCAGGTGCTAGTCGTCTTACGTAATAGGACTTTTACCTTTATAACCAGGAAAATCTGATAAATTGAATGAGCCTTCAGTGACTTTCGTTTTACTTTAAATTTAGCCTAATTCATCCAAATTAAATTAATAGTATCTAAAATATGTTAGTGGGTCATTAAAATTAGAAATTCTGCATCCATTTCACATTTGTATCTCACTGATGGAATTTTTATACATAATCTTTGGACTGACTTCCAAGACGATCTTTTAAACATCCATTTTATTTGACTATGAATATATTGTTCACAAATATATAAAGTAATGGAATTACCGTGCTTCATTTGAGAATTTCTTGGATTGTAATTTTATTTCTCTCTCTCTCTCTCTCTCTCTCTCTCTCTCTCTCTCTCTCTCTCTCTCTCTTGCTATACATATTCTCACGGGCCACTGGGCTTAACCTGCTGATCGAATCGACGTAAGATGGCCGACCAGTGCAAATGAAGTGCAATGGCGTCCAACCCAGCATATCACTCTCTCATTAGTCCCTCCTTTTATCTATTCTCTCTCTGTTGCAGAGATCTTTGCGCTTTTTAGGCTTATGGGAGCGACGCGCGCAGCCGCCGCCGTCGTGTGAAAATTGCCTTGGGGTGACCCTAGGCCAGTCTGAGAAGCACAGGCCAGGAGATTTCTATTCTGCTGTTAGAAGCCATCTCAAATGGACATGGATTCCCGCTGTTTCACAGAGACCGCCACTTTGCCTCATGCCACATGGGCACTAATTCTGGGATCCCAACTCATAAAGGAGTGATCATTTCGGAAACCCAAGGTAAGTCTAAATTGCGCACGGGAATTCGGCAGCCCATTTTCCTTCGACTATACTCTATTTTCTTTACGTTTATCAAGGAACCTTCCCAAATTCTCCCATAGTTTCCCACAGGTATCTTGCTCTCTCTTTGTCGCTATATGTCCCACCTTGGACCGCATACAACTTTTGTACATTAAAGCCATCCACTGTTTGCATGCTCAGTTAATTTCCAGATTAGGAAAAGTGATAGTAAAGCGTCTTTTGACTGGCTGTGCTGTCCTATGCCCACCCAAATGGTTAGAGCAAACTTTAAGCATTCAGGCGTGATATTGCACGTATGCCCATGATTATAGTTAATTTGTGAGCTATTGTTATTATTTGTTAAGCAAGCGTTGTTAATTGTTAACTGAGCATAATTACACCTTGCAGTACATTGATGTAAAGTAATAACTCATGTTTGCACTTCATCCTTCCCATTTCTCTCATGTATTGCATTACTGGCAGCCACTTTATAGCATTCCGTTGTGCAACCATGGCTGGCACGGTAACACTGGTGACCTTGCTAAAGATCAAGTAATTAAAATAATGTAGAAATTCCCTAAGTAGAAAATGCAAACGTAAATTAAAAGCGTAAAAAGACAGCTAAGATATTGAAATTCGAACTGTTTTAGTTAGCAGAAGACATTCCACAGTATTGATTTTTTTTTCAGGCAGGTTAGCAAACCTTAGCACATTGTAGTGATAGGAATTTTAAAGATCTTGTGCTTATTTACAATGTTTAAGGTGTTCTTTTTGCGAAGAATACATGCTCTACTTTGATTTGTAAAGTAAAATCCGTTTCACTGCACGATTTAGGAAAGTTCCATTTCAGCCAAGCTCATGCTCCTATAAACAAAGAACAAGCCTGATTTAGCCCAGCGTTCGGTCATTAAAAGCCAAAGCCAGAGCTAATTTTTTTGTTCCCAAACCCGACGCAATTTCAGCGAGGGAAATTTTAGAATTTCGCTGAGCCACGTGTTTTACTTAAGGTTACAGTGTTAGGCCGTTCGTGCATGCTACAACTTTAGATAGGGCGCATGCATGCGAAGATTGCATTTATTTGTAGGGAGTTCCGTTCAAAAGAGTGTTTAACCATAACAAACGGTTTCGGGAGTTTTGGCCTGAGACGGCAAATTTTCTCAGTGCTAGAAGTTAGGCAACGGCAAATTTTCTCAGTGCTAGAAGTTAGGCAATGTAAATTTATGCATGCTATTAATATTTTGTTTCCAGTGTTAGTAGGACAGGCATATACATTTGGCTTTAGGGAACATTTATTGTATTATAGTAGAATCATTAGACTTCAAGAGAGAGAGAGAGAGAGAGAGAGAGAGAGAGAGAGAGAGAGAGAGAGAGAGAGAGAGAGAAAGGATAAGCTTCTGATTTCTTAAATTTTACCTACGGTTTTAACTATTGCTTTCAACCCTGCCAGATTATTTAGCCCATCAGAGAGAAATAGGCATTATATTGATTTCATATCCCAATAAGCAGTCCTATATAGACCTCTGTTGCTGACAAACCCATTTAAAGTGCAGGCAATCATTTTTCTGTTCTCCTACGTCTTATGTATACAATACAATCTTACAATCTGCAAAACCATTAACTGCCTTGTACTTCTTAACAAAATTGCACTTACATGCTACTCAGTTATTGTGTACTTGCACACCACTTGCACCTACATGATAGAGCCGTAGCATGCCGTACTATTTTCACTTATTTTACCTAAAACTTGCAGCCAGGTGCTCATTTTAGTTTGTGTATTATTAACACAGCACGCTCTTGTGCCTATTGTTGCAATGAATGTTCATTTGATTATTTTATTCTGTTCTTATTGAACAACGCCTCTGCTCCACGTGGTACTGCTGCGTCCGTGGGCAAGTTAAGTCTTACTGTTACCTGTTCTTCATGATCAAGCCTCACATTTTGTGCCTCAACCTACTTTGTGTTTCCATACACAGCTTGCACTGCATGCCTTTCTGCATCTACAAGCCAAATTCGGTAGAGTGCCACACACTTAGTTTCTTCGGAATCCATAACCTCTGCACTATAGCCAGTGCTGTCTGTATGCATGCTATTCATAACCAGTCCACACCTTCTGTGCCATCTGCACCTGCATGCCAATCCTGTGGAGTGCCACATACTTAGTTCTTCAGAACCACTTTGCACGACAGTGCCAGCGTTATCCTTATCACAGGGGCACCTCCATACCAGAGCAGCCTATAGGTCTACAAGGTACACTGGCAGTTAGAGTTTCCTCAGAGGGGCTCTCTCCTTTACAGGTGACGCCTGCTACTGGCCCACTTCCTTATTTTGCATACACTGCCTAGTTCAGAGTGCATTTTCCATTTCTGCACAATTGCTTGCATGGCCAACCTAAAATCTTGAGCATTTCTGGGGAAAGTCAGACCCTGCTCTAAGCATTCAGCAACATGTCTGTCGATGAGTACAAAGCCTTCACGGAGGTGGAAAAAAATATGACATTGAAAGGGTAACAGCTGGCCTAATGGTTTCAGGAGCAAGTAGCTGCCGCTAAGAACGGGGAAGAAGAAAGTGAATATGAATTGCAGCTGGAAAAGCTGAGACAAGAAGAGAAGGAGAAGCAGGCCGAGAAGGAGTATCAAGAGAAAGAAAAGGAGCATCAAGAGAAAGAGAAGCAGTGATAGCATGAACTAGCCTTGGCACAGGAGAGATAAAATTAACGACAGCATGAATTAGCTTTGAAGGAGAAGGAACTTGAGCTCGAAAAATCCAAGCAGGACCATGGCACTGGCCCAACACTGAGCCGACCATCCATCACTGGCCTCCACCCCTTCCATTATCTCAAATATCAGTTACCTTATGCATCATTGGAATGATGCAGAGCCAGAGGCGTGGCTAGAACAGGTGGAAACCCTCTTTAAGAAGTACAGTCCGACTGACAGTGAGAAGGCCATGATTCTTGTATATATATTTAACTTGTTTATGTACAGCGTTACTTTTTCTAGTGTGATAATAAAGTCAGAAAAACTACGCTGGGTCTTCCTAAGCCTCCTGGGACTCAAACGTTACTATAACAACAAAGCCAGAAATGATAAAGAAACTGTAAAAGAAATAAGAAAGAAACATCATAACATTTAATGGTAACATCATAACAAAAGGTGCTAACAACATTACATTGGTGACATATCATCACATAAATGGTGATAGGGGTATTGGATCCAAGGAAGACATAAAAAAAAAGTGCAGTGTGACGGACGAATAGACAAGCAGACCTCAAGAAATTTAATAACAAGCGGCGAAGTGAATGATAACATAGACGAAACATTCCCGCTACAAATGTCAACAGCCAAAAACAGAACGAAGTGAAGGAAGAATTATAAACATTACCGATCAGAAAACCCACAACTAAGAGATATTATTCAACGAAGATAAAACAACTAATGAACCACGAGAATACAACACAAGCATTCAGCGACAGCATGAACAGCACCTTTGTATTGGTACAGTAGCAATTGAAACACACCCAAACAGATTCTATACACAATCTGTTAAAATGGATGAGTGCATTTCACATGTACGACAAAACATTCCCGTTAGAGTTATGGACACACACCAAAAACAGATTTCTATATACAATCTGTTGAAATGGATGAGTGCATTTCACATGTACGACAAACATTTCAGTTAAAAATCAACATTACTGGTGAATTCTTAGAAGAAGACGAATCCCTGATGGTCAGTGAAGCAAGAAAAGGACAGTTTTAGTGAAATAAAAAAAAAAAAAAAACTAGAAGTCTTATCCTGAGTGTCTACAACGAACTACAGTGTTGGTCGTAAAAGGAAAAGTAAAACAGTTCCAGAGCAACATTGGTAACAAGCAACAGTTAAAGAGAATGACAACAGGAATAAGTAAGTCAAGATTGGAAAGTTATTTCATTTTTTATATCTCTCTGTGAGTGTATGAAATTCTTTTTTTATATTCTCTCTCTTGGAAGGTATAAAACTTTTATAATTCTCTCTCAAAAATGTTTATCTTGTTATATTTTTTTGATGGTTGATAGATAGGAATCTTTAACAACATAACATTCTTTTGATGATGTACTTTTGAATACTGTTGTGTATTTGTGTGTAAATTTTTTTATGATTTTAGTATACTGTTGTAATATGCAGGATTCATTTGACGTACTGTTGGATGCCATTAGAAATAGACATTACAATTTAAAACCAACAACAGTTAGACATAGTTGAATTACAGTGCCAAGTTCACAAGTGTCACTAACTCAAGAAATTAATAACACTACTAACACAAATAACAATAATAATAATACAAATAATATTAACACACTTCAATTTAGAACAATGGCACAAGCAGCGATCATTACACAAGCCACACGATTCTGTGGAAGAGTTGAAAGTTGAAATCCTGACAAAAGTAGGCTAGAATCATATTCTGTGAACCAGTGGCTAGCTAATGTAGACAGTCGCATATCTACAGAGAGAATAACAAATGAAAGAACAAAAATTGACGAAGCCTTGCTTCTCGTTAGTTCAGAAAGCAGTGAAGCACATAGAACTTTGAATTCAGTTAGATTCAGCAAAATAACCACATATACTGAATTTAAAAGAATTTGTTTATCAATCTGGGAACCAGTAAGTCAAAGTGATGCATTATATAATATTAATAAATTCCTTACCCCGCATTATGATGGGTAGTCCATAGCAAATTTTCACACAGATGTTGAAGAATAATAGAAGACTTAAGGAAAACAAACATCACCATAGGAAACAAGAATGATTTTCGTGATGAAGAAAAGGATTTAGTTAGTTTAAGATATATTTTGAATTACTTGTCATTTGGTATGATGTATAACATACTCGGAGAAAAAGAAAAGAAAGCTTTCAAGGAAGTTAAAATTGATCCTAAAAGTGATAGCCTTATAGCCTTAATATCAATGCGGGAAGAAATTCAGAAGAAAGAGATAGATTTTTCTAAGGAATTTGTAGGGGTAACAGAAGCACAAAATGGAAAGAAAAGTAGAAATGCCCATGATTCATGTAAAAGAAATAATAAGTATAATGATAATTCCAGATAAGTAGGGAATAGACAAACTTCCTTTCAAAGGAAATATGCACAAAATACTAGGAAAAAATGGAATCCAAACCAGAAAGAAAGACAAAATCGATGGAGGAATGGACCATTCCCCGGTCCACCTATGAGATATCATAATGGTCAATATTCAAACACAAAGAATTCAAAATCAGAGAATAATTCAGCTCAAGAAGCTAGATCAAAAAAACATATGAAAACTGCGAGTATACCAATCATTCCACTAATGTATGCAGAAAGCTTAGAATCTGTGCACTTTGCAAAAACATCGGACAGTTAACTAAAAACTGTTGGTTCAATAATAAGGAAGCCAATTGAGAGGTTATAGAGATAAGTAACAGTCACTCAAATATAAATCATTCATCCAGTCAGTGACAATCGACCCCTTTACAGAGAAAAGACAGTAAATCGCTTCAAGGTGATGAAAGAGAAAAAGGAGAAACAGTTACAATGGGAAATGAAGGTTCATCCACATTTTCCTATTTACATAGCGAAGAACTAGTATTTTTTATGAAAGAAGAAGAAATAAACAGAAAGGACCTGCCTATTGTAAAGATTCCAATAAATGGAAAGACATGTACTGGACTCATTGACCCAGGTAGTACTATAAATATAATTGATAAATTAACTTTAATCAGATATTTAGGCATTGCAGAAACTCAGATTCAGGGTCAAAGTAGAGTAATAAAAGGAATAGCAGGAAAACAGATTAAAAGTCTAAGGAATGTGGACCTAGAAATAGGTATTTAGTCACATAAATTTTCTGAAAGCTTTATAGTTTTAGAAGACAGATTTTTTCTAGTAAAGGTATTGTTCTCATTTAATTTAATGAGGAGATGTGGAATGATATTAGATAGTAGTGAAGGAAAGATTAGCCTGAACCAGGATAATCAGAAAAGCATATGTTTTACACTTGACGAAGAAAAGTTTCACCCATATCTGATCAATTTGTCTGAGGCAGTTTCGACAAGCAAGACAGAGATAGGGGAAAATCAGATAAGTAACCAGAACAAGCAAGATAAAATAGAAACAGATAAAAAAGAGGAATTCCCACAATTACAGAATACAGAATTGTTGAGGTGTGCACATACAGATGATATATACTCAGATATAAATAATTGTGATGACCAAAACACTGACTCTAACGAAAAGCATGGCGCCTGTACCTATAACTTTGGCAATGTAGTAATGAACTGTGAAAGTGAAGGGAAAATACTAAATGAAGTATTGCTCTTAGATAAAATAAATAAATCAGATATAAATAGTATAATAGAAATAACAGAAGAAACCACTGGAGATGCAGAACTTTGCTCTTTCTCAAACATAGAAGAAGAAATATGTTGTGTTAGCACAGCTGATGATAATAAAGTACAATTTGTACTCAACAGAGCAGTAACTCTGTATCCAAAATGTTTAACAAAAATATATTTAAGATCAAAAGAGGATGTAAGGGATAGGGATATTCTATTATTGAATGAAGAATTGCCAGATTTTGTCAGAATGGATAATTCCCTCGTCCACATGAATAGTGCTAACTGCGAAGTTTATGTCCAAAACCATTCAGATAACAGACTAATGCTATACACAGGCTTTGTCTTTTGCATAGGAATTCCCATTAACAATCCTTTACTAACAGCAAAAGAAAAGGTATTTTTCTCTATAAATGGCCAAAACTCTCAAATAAACCAAGAAGTAAATAAAACAGATTTTCCAGAAAATAGACAAAAGTTAATGCAGGTGTTAGAGAAATACAGAAATGTAATAGCTATAGAAGGAGATAAACTAGTAAGAACAAATGTTCTACTACATAGAATTTTGTTAGATGATGGAGCCAAGGCATTTTTTTATTCCTAATTACAGATTACCAATAAGCCAGAGACCCATAGTTGACAATTTGATAGAGGGAATGAAAAGAGTTGGAGTAGTAATTCCTTCTAAATCTCCATATAATTCCCCATTGTTACTTATTCCAAAGAGGGATGGTAGTTGGAGACTTGTAATAGATTACAGGAAGTTAAATTCCAACACAGTTCCAGACAGAATGCCAATGCCGGTAATTCAAGATTAGGAGGGGCCAAAATATTTTCATCCTCAGATTTGCTTAGTGGATATTGGCAAGTACCTCTAGATGAAGAATCGAAACAACTCACAGACTTTAGCACACATACAGTAAAGAACATTTACAGTTTGAAGTAATGCCATTTGGACTCACATCAGCCCCATTAACATTTGTAAGATTAATGCTACAAATTCTAGGAGATAGAAAATGTAGCAGTATACTTAGACGATGTAATAATTTTTAGCAAAGACTTAGAAAGTCACCTCAGAGCATTAGAAATGATCCTAGAGAGATTAAGAATTGCAGGACTAAAAATAAAATTAAAGAAATGTCAATTCCTGATGAACTCCTTAGAACACTTGGGTCGTGTAATCAGTGAAGATGAACTGCGCATCCAGGCAGGTAAAATAAAGGCAATATTTGATTACCCAGCACCCACTAATTTAAAAGCATTAAGAAGGTTCCTAGACCTTTTATAAAGGGTTTTGCTTCTATAGCCAAACCTTTGACAGAACTAACAAAGAAGGATGTTAATTATGAATGGAAGGATGAACTAGAAACAGCCTTTCAAACACTAAAGAGCAAAATTACCAGGAACCATGTTTTAGTCTACCCAGATTTTTCCAGAGACTTTTACTTAGCTTGTGATGCATCAAGTGCAGGGCTAGGAGCTGCACTGTTACAAAATTCAAAACTCAGAATGAGGACAGTATATTATGCTAGTAGAGTTTTAAACCCAGCAGAACAAACTACTGTATATTACCACAGAATGAGAGTGTTTAGCTTTAAACTGGGGTTTAAAGAAATTCAGACACATACTTTTAGATCATAAGGTTCATGTGCTTACTGATCACAAATCCATTTGTGACTTATTTAAAAAGAGAGCCTTTACCAACAACGTGAAGTTCAATAGATGGTTCATTAGTTTATTAGAATTTGCTCAGGAATTCAGATATATCCCAGGAAATTTAACATCTTGGCAGTTGCATTATCCAGATCTCAAGAAGAAACAGAAAAATGTATTACCACTAATACCTTTTGTTTTAGTTGTCAAGTAGTAGATTTAGATCTAGAAACAGTAAAAAGTCAACAAGAAAACGATGCAGAAATCATACAAATAGTAGGACAGTTAATACTAGATGAATCCTTAAAACCTGATTTTCAATTAATAAATGGATTGCTGTACAAAAGGCCAACAGAGAAGAATGGTTGTTCTCGACTGTACATCCCAAAAACGCTAATCAGAGAAGTTTTAGAACTAACACACTCATATAAGTTAGCAGGACATCCATGAATTAAAAAGACAAGTAGGATCATAACCAGAAATTATTTTTGGCCAAATTGTAGTGAAGATGCCAAAAACTTTGTACAAAACTGTATAGTTTGTCATCAACATAAAGGTAACGTAAATCTTAAAGCTCCACTTGAAAAATATCCACTAGAATTAAATTAATTTCAAGTAGTAAGTATGGACTTTTTAGGTCCATTTCCAAGGACTGTTAGAGGAAATAAACAAATATTAGTCTTCTTTGACTATTTTACTAGATATGTAGAAATCGTACTAGTAAGAAACAGAGATGCAGCTACAGCAGCAGAAACTCTTAAATCTAGAATTATCACAAGGCATTCATGTCCACAAGTTATTCTTTCTGATAATGCTGCTGAATTTACTAGTGATCTTTTAAAGAAAATATGTGAATTTTATGAAATAAATGTGTCAAATAACAGCTTATAAACCAAGTTCTAATGGATCAGTAGAACGAACTAATCGTGAAATAAAGGATATCCTGAAAACTTTAGTGAGCCCACGGACAGAAGATTGGGACTTAACACTAGAAGACGTACAATTCACATTGTATAATGCTGTAAATGAGACAATAGGAGAATCTCCACAATATTTGCTATATGGTTATCGGAAAAGAATGCCTAACACATTATTAGACGATGCAACACCACCCAGACATACTTACGAGACAATCATGAAAACAAGGGCAAAATTAAAAGAGGTTCATAACGCTCATGCCAAATATTATAATAAAAAGTACCATTAAACCAGACATGACAGTAGATACTCAAATTTGTGTACAAAATCATGTTCTAGAAGGGCGAAATGTAAATGTTTCTCCCAAGTTCACTGGACCATATAGAGTTGTAGAAGTGTTAAAATTAAACAAATATAGAGTAATTAATGAAAGTGATCTAAAGGAAAAAGTAGTACAGTACACTGGAATCATATAAAAGTAGTAAAAACAGATCCATGGTCCACTGAAGTTATAGATAACATGAGACATGATAATGCTGTAGATAATGTTGTAAACAAAAAATATAATCTAGAAAACAGACAGAGTTAAATATGTAAATATGTGTATATTTTGGCGTTGGACTGAAAATATCATAATTATAATGTATGTAGTGAAACCTATATATAAAGAAAATCTGATAAAAGTCTACTCTTTCAGATGCAAAATGTGGCTCATCATATCATTAGTCATAAAATGACTCATCTTATCAGAGGTGGAGATAAGAAAGGGATCATTGTTAAAGAGACATGGAAAAGTCAATATGACCAAAGACTTAGGAATCATTAGTATAGACATGACCACAGTGTTAAATAGTGAGAAAACATTAAATGCAATTCAAAGGGACATTAAATCAATCCTACAGAAGGGTGATAATAACAGTGTTATTCACTTGTTAGAAAAATTAAACACAGAAATAGAAAATACCGTTCTTAAAAGGTCAAAGAGATCCCTCTTACCCTTCACTGGGACTGCTTTGAACACATTGTTTGGAGTTGCTACTAAAGGAAATGTAGAATAGGAAAAAGGAAGCATAAGCAGACTGGAAAAATGAGCAGCAGCAAGAGAGACAGTGATAAATAAAGTGATTACATCACACAATCAAAATGCAGAACATATAGAAAAACTGAAAAACTTTATAAATCAAGTCAATCAGAATGTAACAAAAGAACTGAATAAGTTGGAAAACATACAGTTTTTAAATATATTTGCTCTAGAAAGTTAAGTGATATTACAGGAACATAAAAACACATTAAATGCCATTTTGCTTTCTTATGAAGGTATTTTGAGCCCAAAACTAATCACTCCTAAAGAATTAGAAGACATTATTAAGTTTTGCATCATGGAAAAACACTTTCAGCCACTTATGGAAGATGCATTTACGTACTACAATTTAATAAGTGCCAAAGTGCTTTAGGATAAAATTATTTTAGTTGTGCCTTTCAATACTAGGATCACAAACACATTAATCACTGTGTACCCATTTCCTATGATTGTTAATGAATAAACAATCATTCAAAAGGGAACAATCAGGTATTTTCCATTAGAAGAACATATTCAGCTATTGTCATTCTCCACTGATAAAGAATTTGATGAGTGCATTCTCTTAACAGAACAGGAATATATATGTCATTTTGATAACCTGTACAGTTTATCAAAATGCTTATCCCTGTATTCAAGAAATTGTGTTAAACCAAAACCAAGAAAAAGATGTATCTACCACAAACTATGATAAACCTTTGAAGCAATTATGACTGATCAAGAAATCTTTGTATTTTCACTAAATACTGTTGTACCTAAAATTAAACGTCACTACATTAGCACAGAAATAAAGTTTAAAAATGTTAAATATTTTACAACATCATGTCAGTTAGTGATAGCAAACCAATTATATTATGAACCCCTTCTTTTCACAATATATAAATTCAACAAACATGTGAAACATAAGAATTACTCATATAAAATAGATGAATTTAAGTTGTCTCGGTTAGAATTAAGGAAGCTTGACAATTTGAATTATGTTGATGAATATTTCTAGATAAAGAAACTGTCTCACCAGTTTTATCATTAGTAAATCTAGTGATAATAGTAATAACTGTTATTTTATTTATCATAGTAGTGAGAAATCTTATTATCAGAAAAATACAAGGGATATTGACAGAACTCAATAATAACAATAATTGACAATTGATGTTAACATGATAATAATTTCATATGTTTATTGTTCACATATTCATTTAATATACTTATGAATTAATATAATTAGGATTTGATATGTTTGATATTTTAATATGATTATTTTTTTAAGGATGTTTTAATAAACTTATAATCTTTTCCTCCACAACTGGAGAAACAATTTTAATTATGCCCATTGTGCATTTTATTGCCAGTTTAATTATTACTACTGTATCCATTTCATTATGCGTAATTAAACATTGAAGACAATGTTTGGTGGTGACCGAGTGATGTAATGATAGCTGGGAGAATACTAATTAGGAGTAGAGTAAATATAAGAGATAGAGAAAGAGAGTGAATAATAATGGAGAGAGAGAGAGAGAGAGAGTAATAAAACAGAGGGAGTAACAACACTTCCTGCGTAATGATTAGACAAGCAAAACACGGGTGTCAGTAATCTAACCGCAATCAATAACAAGAATGTTTACCCGTCTCACCTGTGAGCTTACCTTTCTGCTCTCACCAGAACTCAAAGACTTCTGGTGACGTCATTAGTCCCTCCTATAAAGGAGGGGATTAATTCAACTAATTACACCCAAGGGGACATCGTTAGATAAGTTCCATCCACTTAGGACATCTAACAAGGAGAGACAAAAAGCAATGGTCCGCCTATTGTGAGAGGGGCATTTCCTTTTCAAGAACCTTCAAGAGGCAAGGAAGGAATGAAGAGAAGCAGAGGAGAGCAGACAGAAAAGAAGCAGATAGAAGAGAGAGAAGCAGAGGAGTGAAGTCGAGAGCGTCAACAGTTTTGGGTTGAGAAGTAAAGCAAGGCTCATATTTCGATTCATATTCATACTACTTAACTTGTACATATATCTAACTTGTATATATACAGTTATTTTTACGAGTGTGATAATGAAGTAAGAAAAACTATAGTGCATCTTCCTAAGCCTCCTGGGACTCAAACGTTACTATAACAACAAAGCCAGAAACAATGATGCAACTAAAAAAATAAGAAAGGAAAACACACACACACACACACACACACACACACACACACACACATATATATATATATATATATATATATATATATATATATATATATATATATATATATATATATATATATATATATATATATATATATATATATATATATATATATATATATATATATATATATATATATATATATATATATATATATATATATATATATATATATATATATATATATATATATATATATATATATAATATATATATATATATATATATATATATATATATATATATATATATATATATAAATTTCTGACTCACGTCGGGATCGAACCCAGGTCTCTCAGGTGGAAAGCAAGGGCGTTATCCACTGGGCCATACAAGTCTAAAAGAAGCTGGAACCTGAGAGCAACTGCACCCAAGGAATTACCTGGGCAAGCTAACTGCTTGCATACCAACGAGTTTTCCCCAACTTCCCGACTCAGCAATGACCCAATAGACAACATTTCATTCGAATTATCCCTTCTGAGTGAATAAGATAGAAATCATCAACACACAATCACGTGTGGAACAGAAATAAATTTCTGACTCACGTCGGGATCGAACCCAGGTCTCTCAGGTGGAAAGCAAGAATGAAATGTTGTCTATTGGGTCATTGCTGAGTCGGGAAGTTGGGGAAAACTCGCTGGTATGCAAGCAGCCGTTAGCTTGCCCAGGTAATTCCTTGGGTGCAGTTGCTCTCAGGTTCCAGCTTCTTTTAGACTTGTATGGCCCAGTGGATAACGCCCTTGCTTTCCACCTGAGAGACCTGGGTTCGATCCCGACGTGAGTCAGAAATTTATTTCTGTTCCACACGTGATTGTGTGTTGATGATTTCTATATATATATATATATATATATATATATATATATATATATATATATATATATATATATATGTGTGTGTGTGTGTGTGTGTGTGTGTTACAGTTCTTTCTTTTTCTGTTGTATGTTTTTAGTTTCTCACTTCTTACCTTGATTTCCTCTAAGTGTGTCCTGCATCGCTATCGCTGATAATGTACTGTCTCTCTTAGATGAATTATTTTAAGTATTGATATCCCTCAGAAAGGTGTATAGAAATGAGATCGGTAATTTCTTCACTTTAATTAGTGCTTGGTATTATAAGGGTCAGTACAAAATTAACAAGTTACAGTGGTATAAAATTAAATCACTCTGGAGTAATTAACTTGACTTAGTCTATATGGGGAACACGGAGGCGAGGGGAGACGTACTCTCCCTTGAATGACACAGTTCTGATCTGTTCTCTCCTGACGATCTCCAGCCTGTTGGACCACTGGAATTCTTGTTATCTGCAATCTCCACCTCCTTCTAGCCCTATTGAAAGGATTTATCAGCAAGGCCTCCCCTTCAATTAGTTCATTGGAAGGACTGTAGTGGGTGTGATTCAAATCTCTCCTTAGAGGACTTGATTAGAGGTGATCTTAGGAGGGTGTGTGAAAGACCCCTCCCTAGTATGTTTGATTGGAGGGTGTAGAAGTACATCACTTTGTCCAGCCCCCAATTTCCTGGAATTTCCATGAAAACTCCTCCTGTGAAGGTAGGGTTATAGAACCAGCTGCTGTAAGCTTTTTGGCTGTGCTGACTCATGATTTGGTTAACTTAATCGCGAGGCCACTACTTCCCACTTTTATGACTGTTTTTATGGCTTTAACGCGATATACTGCTTTTGAGTTCATGCAAAATCCTGCCTCGATCAGCGTATTGGAATCACGATAATAACAACAGCTTTTAGGCATTAACACTGTGCGCTCTGCCTCTCTTTTTATTCTTACGTCTCTCTCCTTCTCTCTCCTAACTTTTTCTCTTTTCTCTCTCTCTCTCTCTCTCTCTCTCTCTCTCTCTCTCTCTCTCTCTCTCTCTCTCTCTCTCTCTCTCTCTCTCTTTTCTTTTTCTCTTTTCTATCTAATTTCCCTATATATTCTACATTACAACATGACTTGGTCACGCTACCTCACACTGTCTTCAGTGTGACAAAAAGAATACAGTTCAATGGATGATTGCAAAATCACACAAATAAAATAAAGTATTTATTTGATTGCTCTTCAAGTAATTTCTCAAAAAAAAATATTTAAATTGCACAAACTGTGTCAATGCACTAATGTAAAAAAATCAACTAAGAATATATGGTAGAAAATTCACACATATCATGAATCCAAAAGAGGTACATACATACATATTATACATACATAATGAATTACCATACTGTAAATATGGTTAACTGTTTTAATATATAATGCTAATAATAATATACAAAGAATTCAGCAATAAATTATGTCTATCAGACCATTTTACTCTCCACCGGCCCTTTTTATTTCTGTTGTAATCCTCTCAATATTTGAAATTACCACACGTTTCACTAAAATTGCAAACACTATTATTACAATTATGATTATGACCAAAGTGAATAGAGACAGAATTGGTGAAACATTTTCTTTGTAATAGAAAAATTTATCTACTAAATCCAATTCATTTATTTGTTTTAACTTTAACTGAGACAGTTTAAATTTTTTAACTTCACTAGAGTAGTTCATGTATGGGGCATTTTTATGGATTGCTATTTCTGTGAAAACATGAGGTTGATAATATAATTTATTAGGAATAACTAGCTTGCATGTCTTATCAAAAGCATGGACATTATTGAAATTAATTTCAGTACTTATATTGTGGCAGTTAATAGTTGTTGTTACTGTATTCAGTGAAAATACAAAAATGGACTGTTCTACTAGGATGGAAATAAAATCATGTTTGGATAATTGTGTACAAATTGCTGTCTCTTGATTTTTGTTTTCAGTTATTTCTTGAACACAAGTATAGGCATTAGTAGTTTCGTAAAGGTTGTCAAAGTTGCAGATATACTCCTTATCTTTCAAAATTATACGATCTCTTAATTAAACATCAGTAATAAATGACATCATTAGCCCATGTTCTTCTAATGCAAAATTGATGCGGTTAACATTTGAGATAATTACATTTTCCTTTATCAACATGGGAAAAGGATGTATGGACATCAGTACATCTGCATCTTTTTGATTAAATGGTAACACTAAAACAATTTTGTGGTTATCAAATTATAATATGCCATTACATCCTTTACCAAAGGGGTATAATGTCCTTCTACCAAAAAATCACTAATTATGCCCACTAACTCCCTCGGGTTAATTAATGTTGGGCTTAATATCCCTTTATAGGCTAACAAAATGGCATTTAACAAATCTTTATGGTCTTGCAAGTCAGTTCTAACATTGTTCATAAAGGTATTTAAATGTTCATCTGTTATTACCTTCATCTCTTTAGTTGTTTAAGTTTTGAGATTGTATCACTTTATTTAGTACAATGCCCCTTGTTGCTGCCCATTTCTCCAGTTTGTCTATACGGGCCCTTTCTTTTTCTACATTAGAATCAGAAGCTACACCAGACAATTGATTAAGTGCTGTTCCTATAAAAGGTAAGAGGGATCGTTTGGATCTTGTATTTAACACACTTCCTATGTCATTATCTAGTTTTTCCAGTGGTAAAACACTGTTATTTTCACTTTTCTTAATTAATTATTTTAATTCCCTTTGAACATCTTTCAACGTCATTTCATTGATAAGCACTGATGTAATGTCAATACTCACTATTCCCAAGTCCTTTATTAATTTCACAGATCCCTTTTTCTCTAGTAGTGTACCCTTCCGGATCACCACCTCGGATGACACATAAAGTAGTGTTATGATAACCAAGAAGAGCCGCACGTTTGTATCTGTAAGAATAAGCCTTATCAGATATTCTATATACATGAGGTATTTTAATGTCTACATATTGTTTATATATAACAGTTCAACACTTTACATAAATTTATCTTGTTCTTAAGTTGTTTTTGTTATTTATTGGTTCCTGTTTATCTTCTTTCAATAATTCAACTATTCTTTTATTGGACCAAGAGTCTGTTTTTATTACCTTTACATGATTGGTTTGAACAATTCTTTCTTTCAGATCACTCTCACTTATGATCTTTAGCTTATTTAATTTTAACACTTCTAATACCCTATAAGGACGGTGAAATTTTGGGGATACCTTTACATTAGGACCTTCTGGAACATGATTCTGAACCTGAGCACCTACTACAATTTTTGGTTTAGCTGTATTTTTGTCATAGTACTTTGCTTGGACACTCTGAGCTTCCTTAAGTCTAGTCCTCGTCTGTTTGATCGTTTCATACGTACGTCTAGTTTTCCAGGCAATATAGTCATCATAATTATAAGTATGTCGGGGTGGTGTGGCATCATCTAGTAACGTATTTGGTAGTCTCTTCTCGTATCTGTATAACAAATAGTGTGGTGATTCTCCCACTGTTTCATTTACAGTATTGTTTATAGTAAACTGTACGTCTTCCAAAGCTAAATCCCAGTCTTCTGTATTAGGTTTAACTAAAGTTTTCAGGATATCCTTTATCTTACGATTCGTTCTTTCTACTGCTCCATTTGAACTTGGTTTATATGCTGTGATTTGACATTTATTTGTCGCATAAAATTCACATAATTTTCTTAAACGTTCACTGGTAAATTCAGCTGCATTATCAGAAAGAAGAACTTGTGGACATGAAAGTCTCGTAAGAATTCTGGATTTAAGAGCTTCTGGTACTGTAATTGCATCTCTATTTCTTACTGGTACAGTCTCTACACATCTTGTTAGATAGTCTAAAAAGACTAATATTTGTTTATTCGCTCTAACTGTGGTAGGAAATGGACCTAAAAGTCCATAGATACGACCTGAAATAGATTCAACTCCGATGGGTATTTTTCAAGTGGAGCTTTTGGATTTACGCTACCTTTATTTCTATTACAAACTACACAATTTTGTACAAAGTTCTTGGCATCTTCACTACAATGGGGCCTTTTGATCTGGATTTCATTTTCTTTTAGTATTTTGGGCATGTTTCCCTTGGAAGGTATTTGGTCTATTTCCTACTTGTCTGGAATTATCATAAAACTTAGTATTCATTTTAAAAGTAGGATTATTATTTCTGACTTTCCTTTCATTTTGTGCTTCTGTTGTTCCCACAAATTCCTTGGATAGATTTATCTCTTTCCTTTGGATTTCATCTTTCATTGTCTTCAATGTTTGAAGGCTTGTTTTCTTGGGATCAAGTTTTATTTTTCTGAAAGTCTTCTCTTCCTCTTCTCCAAGGGCATTATATATTGTTCCAAATGGCAAGTAATTTAAAACAACTAAGTTATGGGCACTATCCCCAAACTGAGCCTTGTCTCCTATAGTAATGCCTGTCTTCATTAAGTCCTCAGTTATTTTCTCTATTGCATTATCCACGCTTGCGTACAAATTAGCAATTGTTTTATATTGTGGGTTAAGAAATCTAGTTATGTTATATAAACTGTCAGTCTTATTTACTGGTTCCCAGGGTGATAAACAAATTTCTTTAAATTCTACATAGTTGTTATTAAGTTTGCTAAAACTTGTGGAATTCAAAGTTTTATGTGCGTCTCCATGTTCTGAGCTGAGGAGCAACAAGGCTTCATTTATTTTAGCTCTTTCATCTGTTATTCCCCCTGAAATTATGCGACTATCTGCATCTGCTAGCTAGTGATTTACAGTATAGGATTCGAGTCTACTTTTGTCAGGATTTGAATCATCCACCTGTCCACAGAAGCGTGTGACAGTTGTTATTACTGGCGCTTGATTCATATTGCGAAATTGTAAGGTGCGAGTATTATTAGTATTGTTACTATTATTATTACTGTTAGTAGTACAAGAATGATTAACACTATTTTGGTTCTGGTTAGTTGTATTATTATTGTTAGTATTTCCTTGCACTACAGCAGAGTTGGAATTTAACCTAGAAATTCGGCTTCGTCTAATTGTCGACGGTCTTAAATCGTAATGTGAATGTCTAACAGTGTTCAGTAATTCATCAAAAACTCTTTGCATGGCCTCGCACAAAAAAATTATTCAATCAGAGTACATCAATTATGCAAAAAAAAAATTGTTACACGGTACCAAAATTAAAACAATTTGTCAAATTGTCACAGAAAAAAAAATTAAATTCTCTACTGAGTTCAAGTGCACAAGTAAAACATTTTTCAATAAACAAAAGAAATTCCTATATGAAAATGGCCAACATATAAAAATTCATCACAATAAGTACACAAAATTTATATATAACTCCTCAAATAATCATCATCAACCGAGTGAGAAAAAAAAAGTAACTAATTCCCTATCTAAATTATTTATTAAATAATTAATTATCATAGAGAGAGTAATGCTGGTATTTATGCAAAAGGAATTTTATTCACTAGAGAGAGTTTTCTTAATTTTCAATTTTATAGTAAGATGCGGAAAAAAATATATCTTCACTTATTGACTTATTAAGAGAGAGGGCGAACAGTATATTCATTTCTTGCTGACTTACTGTAGTGGTTATGGTGATATTGCTAAAATGTTGTGTTTTGGCGGTGATTCTTTCACCGCCGTATCCTCGTAAAAGAATAATTTCACTACGTCTGCGATGTTTTTCGCTGTGGTTTTCCGCCTTTGGAATCTTGTTGAAAGTTCTCTGCATTGTTTTTCTTCAATCACTTCGATGAAACTTCGCAAATCGCTGTCGGGGTCTTGTTGACGGCAACAGTTCTCAATGTGTTTTTTGCTACTTCGGGACGCACTAATATAGTTTTTATTCACACTCGACGTTCTCTTGTAAGATGCTATTTCTTCATTTAACTTTTTGTTCAACTTTCTATTGCAGTGTTTTATTTCTTCAGATATGTTTTGCTTGCCATCATAAAAAATCTAAGTTTGTTTTGTAGAATTTCGTTTCACTGTAACTTAAATAATTGCACTGATAATTTCATTAATGTTCATTTGTTTTGTCTCGCCTTCTGGATCCAACTACGCTGCCACCATTGTTAAGGTTCTTTCTTTTTCTGTTGTATGTTTTTAGTTTCTCAATTCTTACCTTGATTTCCTCCAAGTGTGTCCTTCTGCATGGCTATCGCTGATGCTGTACTATCTGTCTTAGATTAATTATTTTAAGCATTGATATCTCTCAGAAAGGCGTATGGAGACGAGATCGGTAATTTCTTCACTTTAATTAGTACTTAGTATTATAAGGATCAGTACAAAATTAACAAGTTACAGTGGTATAAAATTAAATAACTCTGGAGTAATTAACCCCTTAACGCCGAAGCCCTATTTTCAAAAACGTCTCCCGTATGCCGGCGGCCTCCGAGAGGTAGCCCCGAAGCGGAAAAAAAGTTTTTTCAAAAAATCACAGCGCTCTTAGTTTTCAAGATTAAGAGTTCATTTTTGGCTCCTTTTTTTCTCATTGCCTGAAGTTTAGTATGCAATCATCAGAAATGAAAAAAAATATCATTATCATATATAAATATTGGAATATATGACAGCGAAAAAAAAAACTCGTATATAATTGTATACAAATCGCGCTGTAAGGAAAACGGTTAAAGCTAATGAGTTAATTTTTTTTAGTTGTATTGTACACTAAATTGCGATGATTTTGGTATATAATAGATTGTAAAACGATTAAAGCAACACAGAGAAAATATTATCACAAAATGATGCATGAATTCGTAACGCGCGGACGTAAAAAAAAGTTTTCTTCAAAAATTCACCAAAAATCTAAATATTATGCTAGAGACTTTCCAATTGTGCCAAAATTAAGTAAATTGATTGAATATTACTAGACTGTAAGTTTTTCAGCTTACAACTGCATTTTTGAACCATTTCGATCGAGTTAAAGTTGACCGAAGGTTGATTTTTTTCTATTTATCGTTATTTCGATGTAAATATTTAAAAACTGTGAAGAGCTAAAGGAATGATTTATTTTTTGTTGTATTCTAAAGGAAATTTCGCACATTTTGATGCATAACACTTTATGTAACGAATAATATGAAAGGGTGAAAAAATTACGGCAATCTGACGCAAGAAATGACACGATTTTCTCTAAATATTGTCCTAGAGACTTTCCGTTTGTTGCAAAATGAAGGTAAGTGATTGATTGTTACTCGAATGTAATAGTTATGGCTTACGAATGCGTTTTTCGATCATTTCGGTCGAGTCAAAGTTGACCGAACGTTAAAATTTTGTCAGTTATTGAGATTTCGGCGAAAATATTAAAAAACTGTGAAGAGCTAAAGGAATGGTATATTTTTTGTTGTATTTTACATGACGTTGCGCACATTTTGATGTATAAAACTTTATGTAACGAATAATATGAAACGGCGAAAAAATTACGGCAAGCTGACGCAAGAAATGACACGATTTTCAGCTGATTCCGCGCGCGGAGCGGAGGAAACTATTTTTTTCAAAAATTCACCAAAAATCTAAATATTGTGCTAGACACTTTCCGTTTGTTGAAAAATTAAGTTAAATGATTGATTGTTACTCGAATGTAATAATTATGGCTTAAGAATGCGTTTTTCGATCATTTCGGTCGAGTCAAAGTTGACCGAACGTTAAAATTTTGTCAGTTATCGTTATTTCGGCGAAAATATTAAAATCCTGTGAAGAGCTAAAGGAATTATTTATTTTTTGTTGTATTCTAAATGAAATTGCGCACATTTTGATGTATAATACTTTATGTAACGAATAATATGAAACGGCGAAAAAATTACGGCAAGCAGACGCAAGAAATGCCAGGATTTTCAGCGGAGTCCGCGCGCGCGGAGCGAAGGAAAATTTTTTTATTTTAAATTCACCAAAACTCTAAATATAGTGCTAGATACTTTTTGTTTATTGCAAAATGAAGGTAAATGATTGATTGTTACTCGAATGTAATAATTATGGCTTACGGATGCGTTTTTCGATCATTTCGGTCGAGTCAAATTTGACCGAAAGTTTATTTTTTTCTATTTATCGTTATTTAGATGTAAATATTTAAAAACTGTGAAAATCTAAAGGAATGATATATTTTTTGTTGTATTCTAAATGAAATTGCGCACATTTTGATGTATAACACTTTATGTAACGAATAATGTGAAAGGGCGAAAAAATTACGGCAAGCAGACGCAAGAAATGACACGATTTTCAGCTGATTCCGCGCGCGCGGAGCGGAGGAAGTTATTTTTTTTTTAAACTCACCAAAAATCTAAATATTGTGCTAGAGACTTTCCGATTGTTGCAAAATGAAGGTAAATGATTTATTGTTACTAGAATGTTATAATTATGGCTTACGAATGCGTTTTTTCGATCATTTCGGTCGAGTCAAAGTTGACCGAACGTTAAAATTTTGTCAGTTACCGTTATTTCGGCGAAAATATTAAAAACCTGTGAAGAGCTAAAGGAATTATTTTTTTTTTATTCTAAATTAAATTGCGCACATTTTTATGTATAATACTTTATGTAACGAATAATATGAAACGGCGAAAAAATTACGGCAAGCAGACGCAAGAAATGCCAGGATTTTCAGCGGATTCCGAGCGCGCGGAGCGAAGGAAAATTTTTTTTCAAAAATTCACCAAAACTCTAAATATAGTGCTAGAGACTTTTCGTTTGTTGCAAAATGAAGGTATATGATTGATTGTTACTCGAATGTAATAATTATGGCATACGGATGCGTTTTTAGATCATTTCGGTCGAGTCAAAGTTGAACGAAGGTTAATTTTTTTCTATTTATCGTTATTTAGATGTAAATATTTACAAACTGTGAAGAGCTAAAGGAATGATATTTTTTTTGTTGTATTCTAAATGAAATTGCGCACATTTGGATGTATAACACTTTATGTAACGAATAATATGAAAGGGCGAAAAAATTACGGCAAGCTGACGCAAGAAATGACACGATTTTCAGATGATTTCGCGCGCGCGGAGTGGAGGAAATTATTTTTTCAAAAATTCACCAAAAATCTAAATATTGTGCTAGAGACTTTCCGTTTGTTGCAAAATTAAGGTAAATGATTGATTGTTACTCGAATGTAATAATTATGGCTTACGGATGCGTTTTTTTATCTTTTCGGTCGAGTCAAAGTTTACCGAAAGTTCATTTTTTTCTATTTATCGTTATTTCGATGTAAATATTTAAAAACTGTGAAGAGCTAAAGGAATGATTTATTTTTTGTTGTATTTTAAATGAAATTGCGCACATTTTGATGCATAACACTTTATGTAACGAATAATATGAAACGGCGAAAAAATTACGGCAAGCTGACGCAAGAAATGACAAGATTTTCAGCGGAGTCCGCGCGCGCGGAGCGGAGGAAATTTTTTTTTCCAAAAATTCACCAAAAATCTAAATATTGTGCTAGAGACTTTCCGTTTGCTGCAAAATGAAGGTAAAGGATTGAATATCACCAGAATATGAGATTTTTTGCTTAACCAAAAGAGACCCAAGTAAAAAAAATTATATATATATATATATATATATATATATATATATATATATATATATATATATATATATATATATATATATATATATATATATATATATATATATATATATATATATATATATATATATATATATATATATATATATATATATATATATATATATATATATATATATATATATATATATATATATATATATATATATATATATATATATATATATATTATATATATATATTAGATATATATATATATATTATATATATATATATATATATATATATATATATATATAATATATATATATATATATATATATATATATATAGTATATATATATATATATATATATATATATATATATATATATATATATATATATATATATATATATATATATATATATATATATATAATATATTATATATATATATAATATATATATATATATATATATATATATATATATATATATATATATTATATATATATATACTATATAATATATATATATA
>JANJGK010006506.1:0-36930 GCA_039081455.1 Macrobrachium rosenbergii
TTCAAGACTACACTGAAAACCTGAGGAAAAGGTTTGATACTACATTCCGAGACCCTTCCAGACAGCACAATGTTCATGGATTGCCCCAAACCCTCACAAAATACCTTGACGTTACACTAAAAAATCCTTCCTCAGGCACGATGCTTCAACACTAACCTGAAAACCTGAGGAAAAGATTTGATACTACATTCCGAGACCCTTCCATACAGCACAATGTTCATGGATTGCCCCAAACCCTCACAAAATACCTTGACGTTACACTAAAAAATCCTTCCTCAGGCACGATACTTCAAGACTAACCTGAAATCAAGAGGAAAAGGTTTGAAAATACATTCCGAGACCCTTCCAAATAGCACAATGTTCATGGATTGCCCCAAACCCTCACAAAATACCTTGACGTTACACTAAAAAATCCTTCCTCAGGCAAGATGCTTCAAGACTAAACTGAAAACCTGAGGAAAAGACTTGATACGACATTCCGAGACCCTTCCATACAGCACAATGTTCATGGATTGCCCCAAACCCTCACAAAATACCTTGACGTTACACTAAAAAATCCTTCCTCAGGCACGATACTTCAAGACTAACCTGAAAACCTGAGGAAAAGGTTTGAAAATACATTCCGAGACCCTTCCAGATAGCACAATGTTCATGGATTGCCCCAAACCCTCACAAAATACCTTGACGTTACACTAAAAAATCATTCCTCAGGCAAGATGCTTCAAGACTAACCTGAAAACCTGAGGAAAAGCTTTGATACTACATTCCAAGATCCCTTCCAGATAGCACAATGTTCAAGGATTGAACCAAACCCTCACAAAATACCTTGACGTTACACTAAAAAATCCTTCCTCAGGCACGATGCTTCAAGACTAAACTGAAAACCTGAGGAAAAGGTTTGATACTACATTCCGAGACCCTTCCATACAGCACAATGTTCATGGATTGCGCAAAACCCTCACAAAATACCTTGACGTTACACTAAAAAATCCTTCCTCAGTCACTATGCTTCAAGACTACACAGAAAACCTGAGGAAAAGGTTTGATACTACATTCCGAGACCCTTCCAGATAGTACAAAGTTCATGAATTACCCCAAACCCTCACAAAATACCTTGACGTTACACTAAAAAATCCTTCCTCAGGCACGATGCTTCAAGACTAACCTGAAAACCTGAGGAAAAGGTTTGATACTACATTCCGAGACCCTTCCAAACATCACAGTGTTCATGGATTGCCCCAAACCCTCACAAAATACCTTAACGTTACACTAAAAAATCCTTCCTCAGGCAAGATGCTTCAAGACTACACTGAAAACCTGAGGAAAAGGTTTGATACTACATTCCGAGACCCTTCCAGATAGCACAATGTTCATGGATTGCCCCAAACCCTCACAAAATACCTTGACGTTACACTAAAAAATCCTTCCTCAGGCACGATGCTGCAAGACTAACCTGAAAACCTGAGGAAAGGGTTTCATACTACATTCAGAGACCCTTCCTTACAGCAAAATGTTCATGGATTGCCCCAAACCCTCACAAAATACCTTGACGTTACACTAAAAAATCCTTCCTCAGGCACGATACTTCAAGACTAACCTGAAAACCTGAGGAAAAGGTTTGAAAATACATTCCGAGACCGTTCCATACAGCACAATGTTCATGGATTGCCCCAAACCCTCACAAAATACCTTGACGTTACACTAAAAAATCCTTCCTCAGGCACGATGCTTCAAGACTAACCTGAAAACCTGAGGAAAAGGTTTGATACTACATTCCAAGACCCTTCCAGATAGCACAATCTTCAAGGATTGCCCCAAACCCTCACAAAATACCTTGACGTTACACTAAAAAATCCTTCCTCAGGCACGATGCTTCAAGACTAAACTGAAAACCTGAGGAAAAGGTTTGATACTACATTCCGAGACCCTTCCATACAGCAAAATGTTCATGGATTGCGCCAAACCCTCACAAAATACCTTGACGTTACACTAAAAAATCCTTCCTCAGTCACTATGTTTCAAGACTACACTGAAAACCTGAGGAAAAGGTTAGATACTACATTCCGAGACCCTTCCAGATAGTACAAAGTTCATGGATTGCCCCAAACCCTCACAAAATACCTTGACGTTACACTAAAAAATCCTTCCTCAGGCACGATGCTTCAAGACTAACCTGAAAACCTGAGGAAAAGGTTTGATACTACATTCCGAGACCCTTCCAAACAGCACAGTGTTCATGGATTGCCCCAAACCCTCACAAAATACCTTGACGTTACACTAAAAAATCCTTCCTCAGGCACGATGCTTCAAGACTAACCTGAAAACCTGAGGAAAAGGTTTGATACTACATTCCGAGACCCTTCCATAGAGCACAATGTTCATGGATTGCCCCAAACCCTCACAAAATACCTTGACGTTACACTAAAAAATCCTTCCTCAGGCACGATACTTCAAGACTAACCTGAAAACCTGAGGAAAAGGTTTCATACTACATTCCGAGACCCTTCCATACAGCACAATGTTCATGGATTGCCCAAAACCCTCACAAAATACCTTGACGTTACACTAAAAAATCCTTCCTCAGACAAGATGCTTCAAGACTAACCTGAAAACCTGAGGAAAATGTTTGATACTACATTCCGAGACTCTTCCAGATAGCACAATATTCATGGATTGCCCCAAACCCTCACAAAATACCTTGACGTTACACTAAAAAATCCTTCCTCAGACAAGATGCTTCAAGACTAACCTGAAACCCTGAGGAAAATGTTTGATACTACATTCCGAGACTCTTCCAGATAGCACAATATTCATTGATTGCCCCAAACCCTCACAAAATACCTTGACGTTACACTAAAAAATCCTTCCTCAGGCACGATGCTTCAAGACTAACCTGAAAACCTGAGGAAAAGGTTTGATACTATATTCCGAGACCCTTCCAAATAGCACAATGTTCATGGATTGCCCCAAACCCTCACAAAATACCTTGACGTTCCACTAAAAACTCCTTCCTCAGGCAAGATGCTTCAAGACTAACCTGAAAACCTGAGGAAAAGGTTTGATACTACATTCCGAGACCCTTCCAAATAGCACAATGTTCATGGATTGCCTCAAACCCTCACAAAATACCTTAACGTTACACTAAAAAATCCTTCCTCAGGCACGATGCTTCAAGACTAACCTGAATACCTGAGGAAAAGGTTTGAAAATACATTCCGAGACCCTTCTTAATAGCACAATGTTCATGGATTGCCCGAAACCCTCACAAAATACCTTGACGTTACACTAAAAAATCCTTCCTCAGGCACGATGCTTCAAGACTAACCTGAATACCTAAGGAAAAGGTTTGATACTACATTCCGAGACCCTTCCAGATAGCACAATGTTCATGGATTGCCCCAAACCCTCACAAAATACCTTGACGTTACACTAAAAAATCCTTCCTCAGGCACGATACTTCAAGACTAACCTGAAAACCTGAGGAAAAGGTTTGATACTACATTCTAAGACCCTTCCATACAGCACAATGTTCATGGATTACCCCAAACACTCACAAAATACCTTGACATTACACTAAAAAATCCTTCCTCAGGCACGATACTTCAAGACTAACCTGAAAACCTGAGGAAAAGGTTTGAAAATACATTCCGAGACCCTTCCAAATAGCACAATGTTCATGGATTGCCCCAAACCCTCACAAAATACCTTGATGTTACACTAAAAAATCCTTCCTCAGGCACGATGCTTCAAGACAAACCTGAAAACCTGAGGAAAAGGTTTGATACTACATTCCGAGACCCTTCCAGATAGCACAATGTTCATGGATTGCCCCAAACCCCTCACAAAATACCTTGACGTTACACTAAAAAATCCTTCCTCAGGCACGATGCTTCAAGACTACACTGAAAACCTGAGGAAAAGGTTTGATACTACATTCCAAGACCCTTCCATACAGCACAATGTTCATGGATTGCCCCAAACCCTCACAAAATACCTTGACGTTACACTAAAAAATCCTTCCTCAGGCACGATGCTTCAAGACCAACCTGAAAAATTGAGGAAAAGGTTTGATACTACATTCCGAGACCCTTCCATACAGCACAATGTTCATGGATTGCCCCAAACCCTCACAAAATACCTCGACGTTACACTAAAAAATCCTTCCTCAGGCACGATGCTTCAAGACTACACTGAAAATCTGAGGAAAAGGTTTGATACTACATTCCGAGACCCTTCCAGATAGTACAATGTTCATGGATTGCCCCAAACCCTCACAAAATACCTTGACGTTACACTAAAAATCCTTCCTCAAGCACGATGCTTCAAGACTAACCTGAAAAATTGAGGAAAAGGTTTGATACTACATTCCGAGACCCTTCCATACAGCACAATGTTCATGGATTGCCCCAAACCCTCACAAAATACCTTGACGTTACACTAAAAAATCCTTCCTCAAGCACGATGCTTCAAGACTACACTGAAAACCTGAGGAAAAGGTTTGATACTACATTCTGAGACCCTTCCAGATAGCACAATGTTCATGGATTGCCCCAAACCCTCACAAAATACCTTGACGTTACACTAAAAAATCCTTCCTCAGGCACGATGCTTCAAGACTACACTGAAAACCTGAGGAAAAGGTTTGATACTACATTCCGAGACCCTTCCATACAGCACAATGTTCATGGATTGCCCCAAACCCTCACAAAATACCTTGACATTACACTAAAAAATCCTTCCTCAGGCACGATGCTTCAAGACTACACTGAAAACCTGAGGAAAAGGTTTGATACTACATTCCGAGACCCTTCCAGATAGCACAATGTTCATGGATTCCCCCAAACCCTCACAAAATACCTTGACGTTACACTAAAAAATCCTTCCTCAGGCACAATGCTTCAAGACTAACCTGAATACCTGAGGAAAAGGTTTGATACTACATTCCAAGACCCTTCCAGATAGCACAATGTTCATGGATTGCCCCAAACACTCACAAAATACCTTGACGTTACACTAAAAAATCCTTCCTCAGGCACGATGCTTCAAGACTAACCTGAAAACCTGAGGAAAAGGTTTGATACTACATTCCAAGACCCTTCCATACAGCACAATGTTCATGGATTGCCCCAAACCCTAAAAAAATACCTTGACGTTACACAAAAAAATCCTTCCTCAGGCACAATGCTTCAAGACTAACCTGAAAACCTGAGGAAAAGGTTTGATACTACATTCCGAGACCCTTCCAGATAGCACAATGTTCATGGATTGCCACAAACCCTCACAAAATACCTTGACGTTACACTAAAAAATCCTTCCTCAGGCACGATGCTTCAAGACTAACCTGAAAACCTGATGAAAAGGTTTGATACTACATTCTGAGACCCTTCCAAATAGCACAATGTTCATGGATTGCCCCAAACCCTCACAAAATACCTTGACGTTACACTAAAAAATCCTTCCTCAGGCACGATACTTCAAGACTAACCTGAAAACCTGAGGAAAAGGTTTGATACTACATTCCGAGACCCTTCCAGACAGCACAATGTTCATGGATTGCCCAAAACCCTCACAAAATACCTTGACGTTACACTAAAAAATCCTTCCTCAGGCACGATGCTTCAAGACTAACCTGAATACCTGAGGAAAAGGTTTGATACTACATTCCGAGACCCTTCCAGATAGCACAATGTTCATGGATTCCCCCAAACACTCACAAAATACCTTGACATTACACTAAAAAATCCTTCCTCAGGCACGATACTTCAAGACTAACCTGAAAACCTGAGGAAAAGGTTTGAAAATACATTCCGAGACCCTTCCAAATAGCACAATGTTCAGGGATTGCCCCAAACCCTCACAAAATACCTTGACGTTACACTAAAAAATCCTTCCTCAGGCACGATACTTCAAGACTAACCTGAAAACCTGAGGAAAAGATTTGATACTACATTCCGAGATCCTTCCATACAGCACAATGTTCATGGATTGCCCAAAACCCTCACAAAATACCTTGACGTTACACTAAAAAATCCTTCCTCAGACACGATGCTTCAAGACTAACCTGAATACCCGAGGAAAAGGTTTGATACTACATTCTGAGACCCTTCCAGATAGCACAATGTTCATGGATTGCCCCAAACCCTCACAAAATACCTTGACGTTACACTAAAAAATCCTTCATCAGGCACGATGCTTCAAGACTAACCTGAAAACCTGAGGAAAAAGTTTGATACTACATTCCAAGACCCTTCCATACAGCACAATGTTCATGGATTGCCCCAAACCCTCACAAAATACCTTGACGTTACACAAAAAAATCCTTCCTCAGGCACAATGCTTCAAGACTAACCTGAAAACCTGAGGAAAAGGTTTGATACTACATTCCGAGACCCTTCCAGATAGCACAATGTTCATGGATTGCCCCAAACCCTCACAAAATACCTTGACGTTACACTAAAAAATCCTTCCTCAGGCACGATGCTTCAAGACTAACCTGAAAACCTGAGGAAAAGGTTTGATACTACATTCTGAGACCCTTCCAAATAGCATAATGTTCATGGATTGCCCCAAACCCTCACAAAATACCTTGACGTTACACTAAAATATCCTTCCTCAGGCACGATACTTGAAGACTAACCTGAAAACCTGAGGAAAAGGTTTGATACTACATTCCAAAACCCTTCCAAATAGCACAATGTTCATGGATTGCCCTAAACCCTCACAAAATACCTTGACGTTACACTAAAAAATCCTTCCTCAGGCACGATACTTCAAGACTAACCTGAAAACCTGAGGAAAAGGTTTGAAAATACATTCCGAGAACCTTCCAAATAGCACAATGTTCATGGATTGCCCCAAACCCTCACAAAATACCTTGACGTTACACTAAAAAATCCTTCCTCAGGCACGATACTTCAAGACTAACCTGAAAACCTAAGGAAAAGGTTTGATACTACATTCCGAGACCCTTCCATACAGCATAATGTTCATGGATTGCCCAAAACCCTCACAAAATACCTTGACGTTACACTAAAAAATCCTTCCTCAGGCACGATGCTTCAAGACTACACTGAAAACCTGAGGAAAAGGTTTGATACTACATTCAAAGACCCTTCCAGATAGCACAATGTTCATGGATTGCCCCAAACCCTCACAAAATACCTTGACGTTACACTAAAAAATCCTTCCTCAGGCACAATGCTTCAAGACTAACCTGAAAACCTGAAGAAAAGGTTTGATACTACATTCCAAGACCCTTCCATACAGCACAATGTTCATGGATTGCCCCAAACCCTCACAAAATACCTTGACGTTACACTAAAAAATCCTTCCTCAGGCACGATACTTCAAGACTAACCTGAAAACCTTTGGAAAAGGTTTGATACTACATTCCGAGACCCTTCCAAATACCACAATGTTCATGGATTGCCCCAAACCCTCACAAAATACCTTGACGTTACACTAAAAAATCCATCCTCAGACACGATACTTCAAGACTAACCTGAAAACCTGAGGAAAAGGTTTGAAAATACATTCCGAGAACCTTCCAAATAGCACAATGTTCATGGGTTGCCCCAAACCCTCACAAAATACCTTGACGTTACACTAAAAAATCCTTCCTCAGGTAAGATGCTTCAAGACTAACCTGAAAACCTGAGGAAAAGGATTGATACTACATTCCGAGACCCTTCCAGATAGCACAATGTTCATGGATTCCCCCAAACACTCACAAAATACCTTGACGTTACACTAAAAAATCCTTCCTCAGGCACGATACTTCAAGACTACACTGAAAACCTGAGGAAAAGGTTTGAAAATACATTCCAAGACCCTTCCAAATAGCACAATGTTCATGGATTGCCCCAAACCCTCACAAAATACCTTGACGTTACACTAAAAAATCCTTCCTCAGGCACGATACTTCAAGACTAACCTGAAAACCTGAGGAAAAGGTTTGATACTACATTCCGAGACCCTTCCATACAGCACAATGTTCATGGATTGCCCCAAACACTCACAAAATACCTTGATGTTACACTAAAAAATCCTTCCTCAGGCACGATGCTTCAAGGCTACACTGAAAACCTGAGGAAAAGGTTTGATACTACATTCCGAGACCCTTCCAGATAGCACAATGTTCATGGATTGCCCCAAACACTCACAAAATACCTTGACGTTACACTAAAAAATCCTTCCTCAGGCACGATGCTTCAAGACTAACCTGAAAACCTGAGGAAAAGGTTTGATACTACATTCAAAGACCCTTCCATACAGCACAATGTTCATGGATTGCCCCAAACCCTCACAAAATACCTTGACGTTACACTAAAAAATCCTTCCTCAGGCACGATGCTTCAAGACTAACCTGAAAACCTGAGGAAAAGGTTTGATACTACATTCCGAGACCCTTCCATACAGCACAATGTTCATGGATTGCCCCAAACCCTCACAAAATACCTTGACGTTACACTAAAAAATCCTTCCTCAGGCACGATACTTTAAGACTAACCTGAAAACCTGAGGAAAAGGTTTGATACTACATTCCGAGACCCTTCCAAATAGCACAATGTTCATGGATTGCCCCAAACCCTCACAAAATACCTTGACGTTACACTAAAAAATCCTTCCTCTGGCACGATACTTCAAGACTAACCTGAAAACCTGAGGAAAAGGTTTGAAAATACATTCCGAGACCCTTCCAAATAGCACAATGTTCATGGATTGCCCCAAACCCTCACAAAATACCTTGACGTTACACTAAAAAATCCTTCCTCAGGCACGATGCTTCAAGACTAACCTGAAAACCTGAGGAAAAGGATTGATACTACATTCCGAGACCCTTCCAGATAGCACAATGTTCATGGATTGCCCAAAACCCTCACAAAATACCTTGACGTTACACTAAAAAATCCTTCCTCAGGCACGATACTTCAAGACTAACCTGAAAACCTGAGGAAAAGGTTTGAAAATACATTCCGAGACCCTTCCAAATAGCACAATGTTCATGGATTGCCCAAAACCCTAAAAAAATACCTTGACGTTACACTAAAAACTCCTTCCTCAGGCACGATACTTCAAGACTAACCTGAAAACCTGAGGAAAAGGTTTGATACTACATTCCGAGACCCTTCCATACAGCACAATGTTCATGGATTGCCCCAAACACTCACAAAATACCTTGACGTTACACTAAAAAATCCTTTCTCAGGCACGATGCTTCAAGACTACACTGAAAACCTGAGGAAAAGGTTTGATACTACATTCCGAGACCCTTCCAGATAGCACAATGTTCATGGATTGCCCCAAACCCTCACAAAATACCTTGACGTTACACTAAAAAATACTTCCTCAGGCACGATGCTTCAAGACTAACCTGAAAACCTGAGGAAAATGTTTCATACTACATTCCAAGACCTTTCCAGATAGCACAATGTTCATGGATTGCCCCAAACCCTCACAAAATACCTGGACGTTACACTAAAAAATCCTTCCTCAGGCACGATGCTTCAAGACTAACCTGAAAACCTGAGGAAAAGGTTTGATACTACATTCCGAGACCCTTCCAGATATCACAATGTTCATGGATTGCCCCAAACCCTCACAAAATACCTTGACGTTACACTAAAAAATCCTTCCTCAGGCACGATGCTTCAAGACTAACCTGAAAACCTGAGGAAAAGGTTTGATACTACATTCCGAGACCCTTCCAGATAGCACAATGTTCATGGATTGCCCCAAACACTCACAAAATACCTTGACGTTACACTAAAAAATCCTTCCTCAGGCACGATACTTCAAGACTACACTGAAAACCTGAGGAAAAGGTTTGAAAATACATTCCAAGACCTTTCCAAATAGCACAATGTTCATGGATTGCCCCAAACCCTCACAAAATACCTTGACGTTACACTAAAAAATCCTTCCTCAGGCACGATACTTCAAGACTAACCTGAAAACCTGAGGAAAAGGTTTGAAACTACATTCCGAGACCCTTCCATACAGCACAATGTTCATGGATTGCCCCAAACACTCACAAAATACCTTGACGTTACACTAAAAAATCCTTCCTCAGGCACGATGCTTCAAGGCTACACTGAAAACCTGGGGAAAAGGTTTGATACTACATTCCGAGACCCTTCCATACAGCACAATGTTCATGGATTGCCCCAAACCCTCACAAAATACCTTGACGTTACACTAAAAAATCCTTCCTCAGGCACGATGCTTCAAGACTAACCTGAAAACCTGAGGAAAAGGTTTGATACTACATTCCAAGACCCTTCCATACAGCACAATGTTCATGGATTGCCCCAAACCCTCACAAAATACCTTGACGTTACACTAAAAAATCCTTCCTCAGGCACGATGCTTCAAGACTAACCTGAAAACCTGAGGAAAAGGTTTGATACTACATTCCGAGACCCTTCCATACAGCACAATGTTCATGGATTGCCCCAAACCCTCACAAAATACCTTGACGTTACACTAAAAAATCCTTCCTCAGGCACGATACTTCAAGACTAACCTGAAAACCTGAGGAAAAGGTTTGATACTACATTCCGAGACCCTTCCAAATAGCACAATATTCATGGATTGCCCCAAACCCTCACAAAATACCTTGACGTTACACTAAAAAATCCTTCCTCAGGCACGATACTTCAAGACTAACCTGAAAACCTGAGGAAAAGGTTTGAAAATACATTCCGAGACCCTTCCAAATAGCACAATGTTCATGGATTGCCCCAAACCCTCACAAAATACCTTGACGTTACACTAAAAAATCCTTCCTCAGGCACGATGCTTCAAGACTAACCTGAAAACCTGAGGAAAAGGATTGATACTACATTCCGAGACCCTTCCAGATAGCACAATGTTCATGGATTGCCCCAAACCCTCACAAAATACCTTGACGTTACACTAAAAAATCCTTCCTCAGGCACGATACTTCAAGACTAACCTGAAAACCTGAGGAAAAGGTTTGAAAATACATTCCGAGACCCTTCCAAATAGCAAAATCTTCATGGATTGCCCCAAACCCTAAAAAAATACCTTGACGTTACACTAAAAACTCCTTCCTCAGGCACGATACTTCAAGACTAACCTGAAAACCTGAGGAAAAGGTTTGATACTACATTCCGAGACCCTTCCATACAGCACAATGTTCATGGATTGCCCCAAACACTCACAAAATACCTTGACGTTACACTAAAAAATCCTTCCTCAGGCACGGTGCTTCAAGACTAACCTGAAAACCTGAGGAAAAGGTTTGATACTACATTCCGAGACCCTTCCAGATAGCACAATGTTCATGGATTGCCCCAAACACTCACAAAATACCTTGACGTTACACTAAAAAATACTTCCTCAGGCACGATGCTTCAAGACTAACCTGAAAACCTGAGGAAAATGTTTCATACTACATTCCAAGACCTTTCCAAACAGCACAATGTTCATGGATTGCCCCAAACCCTCACAAAATACCTTGATGTTACACTAAAAAATCCTTCCTCTGGCACGATGCTTCAAGACAAACCTGAAAACCTGAGGAAAAGGTTTGATACTACATTCTGAGACCCTTCCAAATAGCACAATGTTCATGGATTGCCCGAAACCCTCACAAAATACCTTGACGTTACACTAAAAAATCCTTCCTCAGGCACGATACTTCAAGACTACACTGAAAACCTGAGGAAAAGGTTTGAAAATACATTCCGAGACCCTTCCAAATAGCACAATGTTCATGGATTCCCCTAAACATTCACAAAATACCTTGACGTTACACTAAAAAATCCTTCCTCAGGCAAGATGCTTCAAGACTAACCTGAAAACCTAAGGAAAAGGTTTGATACTACATTCCGAGACTCTTCCAGATAGCACAATGTTCATGGATTGCCACAAACCCTCACAAAATACCTTGACGTTACACTAAAAAATCCTTCCTCAGGCACGATGCTTCAAGACTAACCTGAAAACCTGAGGAAAAGGTTTGATCCTACATTCCGAGACCCTTCCAGATAGCACAATGTTCATGGATTGCCCAAAACCCTCACAAAATACCTTGACGTTACACTAAAAAATCCTTCCTCAGGCACGATGCTTTAAGACTACACTGAAAACCTGAGGAAAAGGTTTGATACTACATTCCGAGACCCTTCCAGATAGTACAATGTTCATGGATTGCCCCAAACCTTCACAAAATACCTTGACGTTACACTAAAAAATCCTTCCTCAGGCACGATGCTTCAAGACTAACCTGAAAACCTGAGGAAAAGGTTTGATACTACATTCCGAGACCCTTCCATACAGCACAATGTTCATGGATTGCCCCAAACCCTCACAAAATACCTTGACGTTACACTAAAAAATCCTTCCTCAGGCAAGATGCTTCAAGACTAACCTGAAAACCTGAGGAAAAGGTTTGATACTACATTCCGAGACCCTTCCAGAGAGCACAATGTTCATGGATTGCCCCAAACCCTCACAAAATACCTTGACGTTACACTAAAAAATCCTTCCTCAGGCACGATGCTTCATGACTAACCTGAAAACCTGAGGAAAAGGTTTGATACTACATTCCGAGACCCTTCCAGATATCACAATGTTCATGGATTGCCCCAAACCCTCACAAAATACCTTGACGTTACACTAAAAAATCCTTCCTCAGGCACGATGCTTCAAGACTAACCTGAAAACCTGAGGAAAAGGTTTGATACTACATTCCAAGACCCTTCCATACAGCACAATGTTCATGGATTGCCCAAAACCCTCACAAAATACCTTGACGTTACACTAAAAAATCCTTCCTCAGGCACGATGCTTCAAGACTAACCTGAAAACCTGAGGAAAAGGTTTGAGACTACATTCCAAGACCCTTCCATACAGCACAATGTTCATGGATTACCCCAAACCTCATAAAATACCTTGACGTTACACTAAAAAATTCTTCCTAGGGCACGATGCTTCAAGACTAACCTGAATACCTGAGGAAAAGGTTTGATACTACATTCCGAGACCCTTCCAGATAGCACAATGTTCATGGATTGCTCCAAACACTCACAAAATACCTTGACGTTACACTAAAAAATCCTTCCTCAGGCACGATGCTTCAAGACTAACCTGAATACCTGAGGAAAAGGTTTGATACTACATTCCAAGACCCTTCCAAATAGCACAATGTTCATGGATTACCCCAAACCCTCACAAAATACCTTGACGTTACACTAAAAAATCCTTCCTCAGGCACGATGCTTCAAGGCTACACTGAAAACCTGAGGAAAAGGTTTGATACTACATTCCGAGACCCTTCCAGATAGCACAATGTTCATGGATTGCCCCAAACCCTCACAAAATACCTTAACGTTACACTAAAAAATCCTTCCTCAGGCACGATGCTTCAAGACTACACTGAAAACCTGAGGAAAAGGTTTGATACTACATTCAGAGACCCTTTCAGATAGCACAATGTTCATGGATTGCCCCAAACCCTCACAAAATACCTTGACGTTACACTAAAAAATCCTTCCTCAAGCACGATGCTTCAAGACTAACCTGAAAAATTGAGGAAAAGGTTTGATACTACATTCCGAGACCCTTCCATACAGCACAATGTTCATGGATTGCCCCAAACCCTCACAAAATACCTTGACGTTACACTAAAAAATCCTTCCTCAGGCACGATACTTAAACACTAACCTGAAAACCTGAGGAAAAGGTTTGATACTACATTCCGAGACCCTTCCAAATAGCACAATGTTCATGGATTGCCACAAACCCTCACAAAATACCTTGACGTTACACTAAAAAATCCTTCCTCAGGCACTATACTTCAAAACTTACCAGAAAACCTGAGGAAAAGGTTTGAAAATACATTCCGAGACCCTTCCAAATAGCACAATGTTCATGGATTGCCCAAAACCCTCACAAAATACCTTGACGTTACACTAAAAAATCCTTCCTCAGGCACGATACTTCAAGACTAACCTGAAAACCTGAGGAAAAGGTTTGATACTACATTCCAAGACCCTTCCATACAGCACAATGTTCATGGATTGCCCCAAACACTCACAAAATACCTTGACGTTACACTAAAAAATCCTTAATCACGCACGATGCTTCAAGACTACACTGAAAACCTGAGGAAAAGGTTTGATACTACATTCCGAGACCCTTCCAGATAGCACAATGTTCATGGATTGCCCAAAACCCTCACAAAATACCTTGACGTTACACTAAAAAATCCTTCCTCAGGCACGATGCTTCAAGACTAACCTGTAAACCTGAGGAAAAGGTTTGATGCTACATTCCAAGACCCTTCCATACAGCACAATGTTCATGGATTGCCCCAAACCCTCACAAAATACCTTGACGTTACACTAAAAAATCCTTCCTCAGGCACGATGCTTCAAGACTAACCTGTAAACCTGAGGAAAAGGTTTGATGCTACATTCCAAGACCCTTCCATACAGCACAATGTTCATGGATTGCCCCAAACCCTCACAAAATACCTTGACGTTACACTAAAAAATACTTCCTCAGGCACGATGCTTCAAGACTAACCTGAAAACCTGAGGAAAAGGTTTGATACTACATTCCAAGACCCTTCCATACAGCACAATGTTCATGGATTGCCCCAAACCCTCACAAAATACCTTGACGTTACACTAAAAAATCCTTCCTCAGGCACGATACTTCAAGGCTAACCTGTAAACCTGAGGAAAAGGTTTGAAAATACATTCCAAGACCCTTCCATACAGCACAATGTTCATGGATTGCCCCAAACCCTCACAAAATAACTTGACGTTACACTAAAAAATCCTTCCTCAGGCACGATGCTTCAAGACTAACCTGAAAACCTGAGGAAAAGGTTTGATACTACATTCTGAGACCCTTCCAAATAGCACAATGTTCATGGATTGCCCCAAACCCTCACAAAATACCTTGACGTTACACTAAAAAATCCTTCCTCAGGCACGATACTTCAAGACTAACCTGAAAACCTGAGGAAAAGGTTTGAAAATACATTCCGAGACCCTTCCAAATAGCACAATGTTCATGGATTGCCCCAAACATTCACAAAATACCTTGACGTTACACTAAAAAATCCTTCCTCAGGCAAGATGCTTCAAGACTAACCTGAAAACCTAAGGAAAAGGTTTGATACTACATTCCGAGACCCTTCCAGATAGCACAATGTTCATGGATTGCCCCAAACCCTCACAAAATACCTTGACGTTACACTAAAAAATCCTTCCTCAGGCAAGATGCTTCAAGACTAACCTGAAAACCTGAGGAAAATGTTTGATACTACATTCCGAGACTCTTCCAGATAGCACAATGTTCATGGATTGCCCCAAACCCTCACAAAATACCTTGACGTTACACTAAAAAATCCTTCCTCAGGCACGATGCTTCAAGACTAACCTGAAAACCTGAGGAAAAGGTTTGATACTACATTCCGAGACCTTTCCATACAGCACAATGTTCATGGATTACCCCAAACCTCTCAAAATACCTTGACGTTACACTAAAAAATTCTTCCTAAGGCACGATGCTTCAAGACTAACCTGAATACCTGAGGAAAAGGTTTGATACTACATTCCGAGACCCTTCCAGATAGCACAATGTTCATAGATTGCCCCAAACCCTCACAAAATACCTTGACGTTACACTAAAAAATACTTCCTCAGGCACGATGCTTCAAGACTAACCTGAAAACCTGAGGAAAAGGTTTGATACTACATTCCAAGACCCTTCCATACAGCACAATGTTCATGGATTGCCCCAAACCCTCACAAAATACCTTGACGTTACACTAAAAAATCCTTCCTCAGGCACGATACTTCAAGGCTAACCTGTAAACCTGAGGAAAAGGTTTGAAAATACATTCCAAGACCCTTCCAAATAGCACAATGTTCATGGATTGCCCCAAACCCTCACAAAATAACTTGACGTTACACTAAAAAATCCTTCCTCAGGCACGATGCTTCAAGACTAACCTGAAAACCTGAGAAAAAGGTTTGATACTACATTCTGAGACCCTTCCAAATAGCACAATGTTCATGGATTGCCCGAAACCCTCACAAAATACCTTGACGTTACACTAAAAAATCCTTCCTCAGGCACGATACTTCAAGACTAACCTGAAAACCTGAGGAAAAGGTTTGAAAATACATTCCGAGACCCTTCCAAATAGCACAATGTTCATGGATTGCCCCAAACATTCACAAAATACCTAGACGTTACACTAAAAAATCCTTCCTCAGGCAAGATGCTTCAAGACTAACCTGAAAACCTAAGGAAAAGGTTTGATACTACATTCCGAGACCCTTCCAGATAGCACAATGTTCATGGATTGCCCCAAACCCTCACAAAATACCTTGACGTTACACTAAAAAATCCTTCCTCAGGCAAGATGCTTCAAGACTAACCTGAAAACCTGAGGAAAATGTTTGATACTACATTCCGAGACTCTTCCAGACAGCACAATGTTCATGGATTGCCCCAAACCCTCACAAAATACCTTGACGTTACACTAAAAAATCCTTCCTCAGGCACGATGCTTCAAGACTAACCTGAAAACCTGAGGAAAAGGTTTGATACTACATTCCGAGACCCTTCCATACAGCACAATGTTCATGGATTACCCCAAACCTCTCAAAATACCTTGACGTTACACTAAAAAATTCTTCCTAAGGCACGATGCTTCAAGACTAACCTGAATACCTGAGGAAAAGGTTTGATACTACATTCCGAGACCCTTCCAGATAGCACAATGTTCATGGATTGCCCCAAACACTCACAAAATACCTTGACGTTACACTAAAAAATCCTTCCTCAGGCACGATGCTTCAAGACTAACCTGAAAACCTGAGGAAAAGGTTTGAAAATACATTCCGAGACCCTTCCTAATAGCACAATGTTCATGGATTGCCACAAACCCTCACAAAATACCTTGACGTTACACTAAAAAATCATTCCTCAGGCATGATGCTTCAAGACTAACCTGAAAACCTGAGGAAAAGGTTTGATACTACATTCCGAGACCCATCCATACAGCACAATGTTCATGGATTACCCCAAACCTCTCAAAATACCTTGACGTTACACTAAAAAATTCTTCCTAAGGCACGATGCTTCAAGACTAACCTGAATACCTGAGGAAAAGGTTTGATACTACATTCCGAGACCCTTCCAGATAGCACAATGTTCATGGATTGCCCGAAACACTCACAAAATACCTTGACGTTACACTAAAAAATCCTTCCTCAGGCACGATGCTTCAAGACTAACCTGAAAACCTGAGGAAAAGGTTTGATACTACATTCCAAGACCCTTCCATACAGCACAATGTTCATGGATTACCCCAAACCCTCACAAAATACCTTGACGTTACACTAAAAAATCCTTCCTCAGGCACGATGCTTCAAGACTACACTGAAAACTTGAGGAAAAGGTTTGATACTACATTCCGAGACCCTTCCATATAGCACAATGTTCATGGATTGCCCCAAACCCTCACAAAATACCTTGACGTTACACTAAAAAATCCTTCCTCAGGCACGATGCTTCAAGACTACACTGAAAACCTGACGAAAAGGTTTGATACTACATTCCGAGACCCTTCCAAATAGCACAATGTTCATGGATTGCCCAAAACCCTCACAAAATACCTTTACGTTACACTAAAAACTCCTTCCTCAGGCACGATGCTTCAAGACTAACCTGAAAACCTAAGGAAAAGTTTGGATACTACATTACGAGACACTTCCAGATAGCACAATGTTCATGGATTGCCCCAAACCCTCACAAAATACCTTTACATTACACTAAAAAATCCTTCCTCAGGCACGATGCTTCAATACTATCTTGAAAACATAAGAAAAAGCTTTCATACTACCCTACGAGACCCTTGCAGACAGCACAATGTTCATGAATTGCCCCAAACCCTCACAAAATACCTTGACGTTACACTAAAAAATCCTTCCTCATGGCACGATGCTTCAAGACTATCCTGAAAAAATAAGAAAAAGCTTTCATACTACCCTACGAGACCCTTCCAGACAGCACAATGTTCATGGATTGCCCCAAACCCTCACAAAATACCTTGACATTACAATAAAAAATCCTTCCTCATGGCACGATGCTTCAAGACTATCATGAAAACTTAAGAAAAAGCTTTCATACTACCCTACAAGACCCTTCCAGACAGCACAATTTTCATGGATTGCCCCAATCCCTCACAAAATACCTTGACGTTACAATAAAAAATCCTTCCTCATGGCACGATGCTTCAAGAATATCCTGAAAACTTAAGAAAAAGCTTTCATACTACCCTACAAGACCCTTCCAGACAGCACAATGTTCATGGATTGCCCCAAACCCTCACAAAATACCTTGACGTTACACTAAAAAATCCTTCCTCATGGCACGATGCTTCAAGACTATCCTGAAAAGCTAAGAAAAAGCTTTCATACTACCCTACGAGACCCTTCCAGACAGCAAAATGTTCATGGATTGCCCAAAACCCTCACAAAATACCTTTACGTTACACTAAAAAATCATTCCTCAGGCACGATGCTTCAAGACTAACCTGAAAACCTGAGGAAAAGGTTTGATACTACATTCCGAGACCCTTCCAAATAGCACAATGTTCATGGTTTGCCACAAACCCTCACAAAATACCTTGACGTTACAATAAAAAATTCTTCCTCAGGCACGATGCTTCAAGACTAACCTGAAAACCTGATGAAAAGGTTTGATACTACATTCCGAGACCCTTCCAAATCGCACAATGTTCATGGATTGCCCCAAACCCTCACAAAATACCTTTACGTTACACTAAAAAATCCTTCCTCAGGCACGATGCTTCAAGACTAACCTGAAAACCTAAGGAAAAGGTTGAAACTACATTCCGAGACCCTTCCAAATAGCACAATGTTCATGGATTGCCCCAAACCCTCACAAAATACCTTGACGTTACACTAAAAAATTCTTCCTCAGGCACGATGCTTCAAGACTAACCTGAAAACCTGAGGTAAAGGTTTGATACTACATTCTGAGACCCTTCCAAATAGCACAATGTTCATGGATTGCCCCAAACCCTCACAAAATACCTTGATGTTACACTAAAAAATCCTTCCTAAGGCACGATGCTTCAAGACTACACTGAAAACCTGAGGAAAAGGTTTGATACTACATTCCAAGACCCTTCCAGATAGCACAATGTTCATGGATTGCCCCAAACCCTCACAAAATACCTTGACGTTACACTAAAAAATCCTTCCTCAGGCACGATGCTTCAAGACTAACCTGAAAACTTGGGGAAAAGGTTTGAAACTACATTCCGAGACCCTTCCAGATAGCAAAATGTTCATGGATTGCCCCAAACCCTCACAAAATACCTTTACGTTACACTAAAAAATCCTTCCTCAGGCACGATGCTTCAAGACGACACTGAAAACCTGAGGAAAAGGTTTGAAACTACATTCCGAGACCCTTCCAGATAGCACAATGTTCATGAATTGCCCCAAACCCTCAAAAAATACCTTGACGTTACACTAAAAAATTCTTCCTAAGGCACGATGCTTCAAGACTAACCTGAATACCTGAGGAAAAGGTTTGATACTACATTCCGAGACCCTTCCAGATAGCACAATGTTCATGGATTGCCCTAAACCCTCAGAAAATACCTTTACGTTACACTAAAAAATCCTTACTCGGGCACGATGCTTCAAGACTAACCTGAAAACCTGAGGAAAAGGTTTGATACTACATTCCGAGACCCTTCCAGATAGCACAATGTTCATGGATTGCCCCAAACCCTCAAAAAATACCTTGACGTTACACTAAAAAACACTTCCTCAGGCACGATGCTTCAAGACTACACTGAAAACCTAAGGAAAAGGTTTGATACTACATTCTGAGACCCTTCCAAACAGCACAATGTTCATGAATTGCCCCAAACCCTCAAAAAATACCTTGACGTTGCACTTAAAATTCCTTCCTCAGGCACGATGCTTCAAGACTACACTGAAAACCTGAGGAAAAGGTTTGATACTACATTCCGAGACCCTTCGAAATAGCAAAATGTTCATGGATTGCCCCAAACCCTCACAAAATACCTTGTAGTTACACTAAAAAATCCTTCCTCAGGCACGATGCTTCAAGACTACACCGAAAACCTGAGGAAAAGGTTTGAAACTACATTCCGAGACCCTTCCAGATAGCACAATGTTCATGAATTGCCCCAAACCCTCACAAAATACCTTGATGTTACACTAAAAAATCCTTCCTCAGGCACGATGCTTCAAGACTAACCTGAAAACCTGAGGAAAAGGTTTGATACTACATTCCGAGACCCTTCCAGATAGCAAAATGTTCATGGATTGCCCCAAACCATCACAAAATACCTTTACGTTACACTAAAAAGTCCTTCCTCAAGCTCGATGCTTCAAGACTAACCTGAAAATCTAAGGGAAAGGTTTGATACTACATACCGAGACCCTTCCAAACGGCACAATGTCCATGGATTGCCCAAAACCCTCACAAAATACCTTGACATTACACTAAAAAATCCTTCCTCAGGCACGATGCTTCAAGAATCCACTGAAAACCTGAGGAAAATATTTGTAACTACATTCCGAGACCCTTCCAAATAGCACAATGTTCATGGATTGCCCAAAACCCTCACAAAATACCTTGACGTAACACTAAAAACTCCTTCCTCAGGCACGATGCTTCAAGACTAACCTGAAAACCTAAGGAAAAGTTTGGATACTACATTCCGAGACCCTTCCAAATAGCACAATGTTCATGGATTGACCCAAACCCTCTCAAAATACCTTTACATTACACTAAAAAATCCTTCCTCAGGCACGATGCTTCAAGACTATCATGAAAACATAAGAAAAAGCTTTCATACTACCCTACAAGACCCTTCCAGACAGCACAATGTTCAAGGATTGCCCCAAACCCTCACAAAATACCTTGACGTTACACTAAAAAATCTTTCCTCATGGCACGATGCTTCAAGACTATCCTGAAAAAATAAGAAAAAGCTTTCATACTACCCTACGAGACCCTTCCAGACAGCACAATGTTCATGAATTGCCCCAAACCCTCACAAAATACCTTTACGTTACACTAAAAAATCCTTCCTCATGGCACGATGCTTCAAGACTATCCTGAAAACATAAGAAAAAGCTTTCATACTACCCTACGAGACCCTTCCAGACAGCACAATGTTCATGGATTGCCACAAACCCTCACAAAATACCTTGACATTACAATAAAAAATCCTTCCTCATGGCACTATGCTTCAAGAATATCCTGAAAACTTAAGAAAAAGCTTTCATACTACCCTACGAGACCCTTCCAGACAGCACAATGTTCATGGATTGCCCCAAACCCTCACAAAATACCTTGATGTCACACTAAAAAATCCTTCCTCATGGCACGATGCTTCAAGACTATCCTGAAAAGCTAAGAAAAAGCTTTCATACTACCCTACGAGACCCTTCCAGACAGGAAAATGTTCATGGATTGCCCCAAACCCTCACAAAATACCTTGACGTTACACTAAAAAATCCTTCCTCAGGCACGATGCTTCAAGACTAACCTGAAAACCTGAGGAAAAGGTTTCATACTACATTCCGAGACCCTTCCAAATAGCACCATGTTCATGGTTTGCCCCAAACCCTCACAAAATACCTTGACGTTACAATAAAAAATTCTTCCTCAGGCACGATGCTTCAAGACTAACCTGAAAACCTGACGAAAAGGTTTGATACTACATTCCGAGACCCTTCCAAATCGCACAATGTTCATGGATTGCCCCAAACCCTCACAAAATACCTTTACGTTACACTAAAAAATTCTTCCTCAGGCACAATGCTTCAAGACTAACCTGAAAACCTGAGGTAAAGGTTTGATACTACATTCCGAGACCCTTCCAAATAGCACAATGTTCATGGATTGCCCAAAACCCTCACAAAATACCTTGACGTTACACTAAAAAATTCTTCCTCAGGCACAATGCTTCAAGACTAACCTGAAAACCTGAGGTAAAGGTTTGATACTACATTCCGAGACCCTTCCAAATAGCACAATGTTCATGGATTGCCCCAAACCCTCACAAAATATCTTAACGTTACACTAAAAAATCCTTCCTCAGGCACGATGCTTCAAGACTACACTGAAAACCTGAGGAAAAGGTTTGAAACTACATTCCGAGACCCTTCCAAATAGCGCAATGTTCATGGATTGCCCCAAACCCTCACAAAATACCTTGACGTTACACTAAAAAATCCTTCCTCAGGCACGATGCTTCAAGACTAACCTGAAAACTTGAGGAAAAGGTGTGATACTACATTCTGAGACCCTTCCAAATAGCGCAATGTTCATGGATTGCCCCAAACCCTCACAAAATACCATGACGTTACACTAAAAAATCCTTCCTCAGGCACGATGCTTCAAGACTATCCTGAAAACCTGAGGAAAAGGTTTGATACTACATTCTGAGACCCTTCCAAATAGCACAATGTTCATGGATTGCCCCAAACCCTCACAAAATACCTTGACGTTACACTAAAAAATCCTTCCTCAGGCACGATGCTTCAAGACTACACTGAAAACCTGAGGAAAAGGTTTGATACTACATACCGAGACCCTTCCAGATAGCACAATGTTCATGGATTGCCCCAAACCCTCACAAAATACCTTTACGTTACACTAAAAAATCTTTCCTCGGGCACTAAGTTTTAAGACTACACTGAAAACCTGAGGAAAAGGTTTGATACTACATTCCGAGACCCTTCCAGATGGCACAATGTTCATGGATTGCGCCAAACCTTCACAAAATACCTTTACGTTACACTACAAAATCCTTCCTCAGGCACGATGCTTCAAAACTACACTGAAAACCTGAAGAAAAGGTTTGATACTACATTCCGAGACCCTTCCAGATAGCACAATGTTCATGGATTGCCCAAAACACTCACAAAATACCTGACGTTAAACTACAAAATCCTTCCTCAGGTACGATGCTTCAAGACTACACTGAAAACCTGAGGAAAAGGTTTGATACTACATTCCAAGACCCTTCCAGATAGCACAATGTTCATGGATTGCCCCAAACCCTCACAAAATACCTTGACGTTACACTAAAAAATCCTTCCTCAGGCACAATGCTTCAAAACTAACCTGAAAACCTGAGGTAATGGTTTGATACTACATTCCGAGACCCTTCCAAATAGCACAATGTTCATGGATTGCCCCAAACCCTCACAAAATACCTTTACGTTACACTAAAAAATCCTACCTCAGGGACGATGCTTGAAGACTAACCTGAAAACCTGAGGAAAAGGTGTGATACTACATTCCAAGACCCTTCCAGATAGCACAATGTTCATGGATTGCCCCAAACCCTCACAAAATACCTTGATGTTACACTAAAAAATCCTTCCTAAGGCACAATGCTTCATGACTAACCTGAAAACCTGAGGAAAAGGTTTACTACATTCCGAGACCCTTCCAGATAGCACAATGTTCATGGATTGCCCCAAACCCTCACAAAATACCTTGACGTTACACTAAAAAATCCTTCCTCAGGCTCGATGCTTCAAGACTAACCTGAAAACCTGAGGAAAAGGTTTGATACTATATTCCGAGACCCTTCCAGATAGCACAATGTTCATGGATTGCCCAAAACCCTCACAAAATACCTTGACGTTAAACTAGAAAATCCTTCCTCAGGCACGATGATTCAAGACTAACATGAAAACCTGAGGAAAAGGTTTGATACTACATTTCGAGACCCTTCCAGATAGCACAATGTTCATGGATTGCCCAAAACCCTCACAAAATACCTTGACGTTACACTAATAAAATCCTTCCTCAGGGACGATGCTTCAAGACTAACCTGAAAACCTGAGGAAAAGGTGTGATACTACATTCCAAGACCCTTCCACATAGCACAATGTTACAAGATTGCCCCAAACCCTCACAAAATACCTTGACGTTACACTAAAAAATCATTCCTCAGGCATGATGCTTCAAGACTAACCTGAAAACTTGAGGAAAAGGTTTGATACTATATTCCGAGACCCTTCCAGATAGCACAATGTTCATGGATTACCCCAAAACCTGACAAAATACCTTGACGTTACACTAAAAAATCCTTCCTCAGGCACGATGCTTCAAGACTAACCTGCAAACCTGAGGAAAAGGTTTGATACTACATTCCAAGACCCTTCCATACAGCACAATGTTCATGGATTGCCCCAAACCCTCACAAAATACCTTGACGTTACACTAAAAAATCCTTCCTCAGGCACGATGCTTCAAGACTAACCTGAAAACCTGAGGAAAAGGTTTGATACTACATTCCGAGACCCTTCCAAATAGCACAATGTTCATGGATTGCCCCAAACCCTCACAAAATACCTTGACGTTACACTAAAAAATCCTTAATCAGGCACGGCGCTTCAAGACTACACTGAAAACCTGAGGAAAAGGTTTGATACTACATTCCGAACCCCTTCCAAATAGCACAATGTTCATGGGTTGCCCCAAACCCTCACAAAATACCTTGAAGTTACACTACAAAATCCTTCCTCAGGCACGATGCTTCAAGACTAACCTGAAAACCTGAGGAAAAGGTTTGATACTACATTCTGAGACCCTTCCAGATAGCACAATGTTCATGGATTGCCCCAAACCCTCACAAAATACCTTGAAGTTACACTAAAATATCCTTCCTCAGGCTCGATGCTTCAAGACTAACCTGAAAACCGAAGGGAAAGGTTTGATACTACATTCTGAGACCCTTCCAAACAGCACAATGAAAATGGATTGCCCAAAACCCTCACAAAATACCTTGACGTTACACTACAAAATCCTTCCTCAGGCACGATGCTTCAAGAGTAACCTGAAAACCTGAGGAAAAGGTTTGATACTACATTCTGAGACCCTTCCAAATAGCACAATGTTCATGAATTGCCCCAAACCCTCACAAAATACCTTGAAGTTACACTAAAATATCCTTCCTCAGGCTCGATGCTTCAAGACTAACCTGAAAACCTGAGGGAAAGGTTTGATACTACATTCTGAGACCCTTCCAAACAGCACAATGTTCATGGATTGCCCAAAACCCTCACAAAATACCTTGAAGTTACACTAAAAAATCCTTAATCAGGCACGATGCTTCAAGACTACACTGAAAACCTGAGGAAAAGGTTTGATACTACATTCCGAGACCCTTCCAGATAGCACAATGTTCATGGATTGCCCCAAACCCTCACAAAATACCTTAACGTTACACTAAAAAATCCTTCCTCAGGCACGATGCTTCAAGACTAACCTGAAAACCTGAGGAAAAGGTTTGATACTACATTCTGAGACCCTTCCAGATAGCACAATGTTCATGGATTGCCCAAAACCCTCACAAAATACCTTGATGTTACACTAAAAAATCCTTCCTCAGGCACGATGCTTCAAGACTACACTGAAAACCTGAGGAAAAGGTTTGATACTACATTCTGAGACCCTTCCAGATAGCACAATGTTCATGGATTGCCCAAAACCCTCACAAAATACCTTGACGTTACACTAAAAAATCCTTCCTCAGGCACGATGCTTCAAGACTACACTGAAAACCTGAGGAAAAGGTTTGATACTACATTCCAAGACCCTTCCAGATAGCACAATGTTCATGGATTGCCCAAAACCCTCACAAAATACCTTGACATTACACTAAAAAATCCTTCCTCAGGCACGATGCTTCAAGACTATCCTGAAAACATTAGAAAAAGCTTTCATACTACCCTACAAGACCCTTCCAGACAGCACAATGTTCATGGATTGCCCCAAACCCTCACAAAATACCTTGACGTTACACTATAAAATCCTTCCTCAGGCACGATGCTTCAAGACTACACTGAAAACCTGAGGAAAAGGTTTGATACTACATTATGAGACCCTTCCAGATAGCAAAATGTTCATGGATTGCACCAAACCCTCACAAAATACCTTTACGTTACACTAAAAAATCCTTCCTCAGGTACGATGCTTCAAGACTACACTAAAAACCTGAGGAAAAGGTTTGATACTACATTCCGAGACCCTTCCAGATAGCACAATGTTCATGGATTGCCCCAAACCCTCACAAAATACCTTGACGTTACACTAAAAAATCCTTCCTCAGACACGATGCTTCAAGACTACACGGAAAACCTGAGGAAAAGGTTTGATACTACATTCCGAGATCCTTCCATACAGCACAATGTTCATGGATTGCCCCAAACCCTCACAAAATACCTTGACGTTACACTAAAAAATCCTTCCTCAGGCACGATGCTTCAAGACTAACCTGAAAACCTGAGGAAAAGGTTTGATACTACATTCCGAGACCCTTCCAAATAGCACAATGTTCATGGATTGCCCAAAACCCTCACAAAATACCTTGATGTTACACTAAAAAATCCTTCCTCAGGCACGATGCTTCAAGACTAACCTGAATACCTGAGGAAAAGGTTTGATACTACATTCCAAGACCCTTCCATACAGCACAATGTTCATGGATTGCCCCAAACCCTCACAAAATACCTTGACGTTACACTAAAAAATCCTTCCTCAGGCACGATACTTCAAGGCTAACCTGTAAACCTGAGGAAAAGGTTTGAAAATACATTCCAAGACCCTTCCAAATAGCACAATGTTCATGGATTGCCCCAAACCCTCACAAAATAACTTGACGTTACACTAAAAAATCCTTCCTCAGGCACGATGCTTCAAGACTAACCTGAAAACCTGAGGAAAAGGTTTGAAAATACATTCCGAGACCCTTCCAAATAGCACAATGTTCATGGATTGCCCCAAACATTCACAAAATACCTTGACGTTACACTAAAAAATCCTTCCTCAGGCACGATGCTTCAAGACTAACCTGAAAACCTAAGGAAAAGGTTTGATACTACATTCCGAGACCCTTCCAGATAGCACAATGTTCATGGATTGCCCCAAACCCTCACAAAATACCTTGACGTTACACTAAAAAATCCTTCCTCAGGCACGATGCTTCAAGACTAACCTGAAAACCTGAGGAAAAGGTTTGATACTACATTCCGAGACCCTTCCATACAGCACAATGTTCATGGATAGCTCCAAACCCTCACAAAATACCTTGACGTTACACTAAAAAATCCTTCCTCAGGCACGATACTTCAAGACTAACCTGAAAACCTGAGGAAAAGGTTTGAAAATACATTCCAAGATCCTTCCATACAGCACAATGTTCATGGATAGCCCCAAACCCTCACAAAATACCTTGATGTTACACTAAAAAATCATTCCTCAGGCACGATGCTTCAAGACTAACCTGAAAACCTGAGGAAAAGGTTTGATACTACATTCCGAGACCCTTCCATACAGCACAATGTTCATGGATTACCCCAAACCTCTCAAAATACCTTGACATTACACTAAAAAATTCTTCCTAAGGCACGATGCTTCAAGACTAACCTGAATACCTGAGGAAAAGGTTTGATACTACATTCCGAGACCCTTCCAGACAGCACAATGTTCATGGATTGCCCGAAACACTCACAAAATACCTTGACGTTACACTAAAAAATCCTTCCTCAGGCAAGATGCTTCAAGACTACACTGAAAACCTGAGGAAAAGGTTTGATACTACATTCCAAGACCCTTCCAGACAGCACAATGTTCATGGATTACCCCAAACCCTCACAAAATACCTTGACGTTACACTAAAAAATCCTTCCTCAGGCACGATGCTTCAAGACTACACTGAAAACTTGAGGAAAAGGTTTGATACTACATTCCGAGACCCTTCCATATAGCACAATGTTCATAGATTGCCCAAAACCCTCACAAAATACCTTGACGTTACACTAAAAAATCCTTCCTCAGGCACGATGCCTCAAGACTACACTGAAAACCTGACGAAAAGGTTTGATACTACATTCCGAGACCCTTCCAAATAGCACAATTTTCATGGATTGCCCAAAACCCTCACAAAATACCTTTACGTTACACTAAAATCTCCTTCCTCAGGCACGATGCTTCAAGACTAACCTGAAAACCTAAGGAAAAGTTTGGATACTACATTCCGAGACCCTTCCAGATAGCACAATGTTCATGGATTGCCCCAAACCCTCACAAAATACCTTTACATTACACTAAAAAATCCTTCCTCAGGCACGATGCTTCAATACTATCTTGAAAACATAAGAAAAAGCTTTCATACTACCCTATGAGACCCTTGCAGACAGCACAATGTTCATGAATTGCCCCAAACCCTCACAAAATACCTTGACGTTACACTAAAAAATCCTTCCTCATGGCACGATGCTTCAAGACTAACCTGAAAACCTGAGGAAAAGGTTTGATACTATATTCCGAGACCCTTCCAGATAGCACAATGTTCATGGATTGCCCCAAACCCTAAAAAAAAACCTTTACATTACACTAAAAAATCCTTCCTCAGGCACGATGCTTCAAGACTAACCTGAAAACCTGAGAAAAAGGTTTGATACTACATTCGGAGCCCCTTCTAAATAGCACAATGTTCATGGATTGCCCAAAACACTCACAAAATACCTTAACGTTACACTAAAACATCCTTCCTCAGGCACGATGCTTCAAGACTAACCTGAAAACCTGAGGAAAAGGTTTGATACTACATTCCGAGACCCTTCCAAATAGCACAATGTTCATGGATTGCCCAAAACACTCACAAAATACCTTGACGTTACACTAAAAAATCCTTCCTCAGGCACGATGCTTCAATACTACACTGAAAACCTGAGGAAAAGGTTTGATACTACATTCTGAGACCTTTCCAGATAGCACAATGTTCATGGATTGCCCCAAACCCTCACTAAATACCTTGACGTTACACTAAAAAATCCTTCCTCAGGCACGATGCTTCAAGACTAACCTGAAAACCTGAGGAAAAGGGTCGATACTACATTCCGAGACCCTTCCAGATAGCACAATGTTCATGGATTGCCCCAAACACTCACAAAATACCTTTACGTTACACTAAAAAATCCTTCCTCAGGCACGATGCTTCAAGACTAACCTGAAAACCCGAGGAAAAGGGTTGATACTACATTCCAAGACCCTTCCAGATAGCACAATGTTCATGGATTGCCCAAACCCTCAGAAAATACCTTGACGTTACACTAAAAAATCCTTCCTCAGGCACGATGCTTCAAGACTACACTGAAAACCTGAGGAAAAGGTTTGATACTACATTCCGAGACCCTTCCAGATAGCACAATGTTCATGGATTGCCCCAAAACCCTCACAAAATACCTTGACATTACACTAAAAAATCCTTCCTCAGGCACGATGCTTCAAGACTAACCTGAAAACCTGAGGAAAAGGTTTGATACTACATTCCGAGACCCTTCCAGATAGCACAATGTTCATGGATTGCCCCAAAACCCTCACAAAATACCTTGACATTACACTAAAAAATCCTTCCTCAGGCACGATGCTTCAAGACTAACCTGAAAACCTGAGGAAAAGGTTTGATACTACATTCCAAGACCCTTCCAAATAGCACAATGTTCATGGATTGCCCAAAACCCTCACAAAATACCTTGACGTTACACTAAAAAATCCTTCCTCAGGCACGATGCTTCAATACTACACTGAAAACCTGAGGAAAAGGTTTGATACTACATTCTGAGACCCTTCCAGATAGCACAATGTTCATGGATTGCCCCAAACCCTCACAAAATACCTTGACGTTACACTAAAAAATCCTTCCTCAGGCACGATGCTTCAAGACTAACCTGAAAACCTGAGGAAAAGGTTTGATACTACATTCCGAGACCCTTCCAGATAGCACAATGTTCATGGATTGCACCAAAACCCTCACAAAATACCTTTACGTTACACTAAAAAATCCTTCCTCAGGCTCGATGCTTCAAGACTAACCTGAAAACCTGAGGAAAAGGTTTGATATTACATTCCGAGACCCTTCCATACAGCACAATGTTCATGGACTGCCCCAAAACCCTCACAAAATACCTTGACGTTACACTAAAAAATCCTTCCTCAGGCACGATGCTTCAAGACTAACCTGAAAACCTAAGGAAAAGGTTTGATACTACATTCCGAGACCCTTCCAGATAGCACAATGTTCATGGATTGCCCCAAACCCTCACAAAATACCTTGAAGTTACACTAAAAAATCCTTCCTCAGGCACGATGCTTCAAGACTAACCTGAAAACCTGAGGAAAAGGTGTGATACTACATTCCAAGACCCTTCCACATAGCACAATGTTACAAGGTTGCCCCAAACCCTAAAAAAATACCTTGACGTTACACTAAAAAATCCTTCCTCAGGCACGATGCTTCAAGACTAACCTGAAAACCTGAGGAAAAGGTTTGATACTACATTCCGAGACCCTTCCAGATAGCACAATGTTCATGGATTGCCCCAAAACCTCACAAAATACCTTGACGATACACTAAAAAATCCTTCTTCAGGCACGATGCTTCAAGACTAACCTGAAAAAACTTGCCAAATGCTTTGGCAAAAACTTATGGATTACCTGACCCCAGTAATTTATAGACAACCTTGATATATATATCCTAATGACTGACACCCCAGAAACTCAACTTCAGACAACACAAAGATATATAACGAGAATGAAAAGGGAATTTGATCTTACCCTAACACAACTAAAGCAACAATATTTCAATAAAAAGAGAAGATTCAAAGTGTTTAATAGGTACAAGATGAGGCCTATATTAGGAAAATAAAGAAAACATGGAAAAAACAATAAAATTTGAACACTTACCACCTCATTGGGGGTGAACTGCAGTCGTTGGCAACCTGTAAAACCAAAGTCAAATTGAGTTCAAGTTGCAACAGGTCAACTTAAAGGCTTAAACAGTACACTGTTTCTTTTCAATTTCCACAATGCTACTTAAATCCTGACTTATTTCAGTAATAGCAACTAAACAGGCAGAAATAGGGACAATCTCCATTCTCCCATCATGAAGAGCAGAATGAAAGCTGGCAAGACTTTATATCACCCTGATATCTGGCTTTCAAAGCGGGGCTGAATTGGACAAAGCTATGGGATACCCTGAGTAATTCGCAAAATACCCGATGATGGGCAAAGAAGGGGGAATTCAAGATTAGTACACTTCAACACAAGATGGCAGAGTGGTGAGGGTATAAAAATAGAGGAACTAATTTAATTAATGAAAACCTGACTAAGCCGAACACTGTTGTACTTTCAGCCAATCAGTGCTTAAGACTGTGAAAAGGAAGAGTTGGAGTGGATGGAAAGCAAGAAAGAAGAAAGTAGTAGGAAAAATATATGAGAACACAAGACAAGAACAAATTCAGATCTATGATGGAAGGGGAGACACACTAACGAGAAGAAACTCTGCAAGCAAATAAAACGGTTCTGGGTAGAAGAAAATAACAAAATGCACGAGAACAGAACAAAACAAATATGGAATGAAGAGGAAAGGAAATATGAAAGGGGGTTACAACAGGAGTATGAAGAAGGGGACATATACAACAATAAATTCTAGAACAAGACCTAAACAATAAGAGTAATGTGGATGTTTAAACTAAACGAGGGAAACGTGAAAAAATGATAAGATAAACTGGAGAAAGAAAGAAAAAGGACCAGACGGCTTAAGACCAGAACTGAAAAAGGTTATAAGAAAAAAAGGAGAATAGTACAAGTATTCTAACAGGTAACAAAGTGAAATAGAAACTAAGAAACCACAGGAATGGAGGAGGAATGGAGGCAGTCAAAATCTAATATGTCAAGAGAAAATTCAGATTACTACTGTGAAAGAATAGATGCCAATAGCCATAACAAACATCTCCTACAAAAGACTGGTGACACTGATTAAGGAAGACACATAGGAACATCTTAGACCACATCATGACTACATGATGAGGCCATGAAAAACCAAGGATGATTTTCAAGAGGAGGGAGAATGGAAGACGATACTTATTTATACAGCAGTGTATTGTAGAAAAGAGCTACAGAAGGACGACCTACAGAAGAAAGCAAAGACTGACAGTAATACTGACATTCCAGGAAGGCTAGAACACATAACATATGGATAAAAGGGGCAGAAAGTAGGACAGATGAATGACCAAAAAGACCTTTTGAAAAAATCGCAAAAAAGGCACAAATGAAAAAGATTAAGGGAAATTCTCACATGCAAAGCCCATCAGAGAAGATAATGGAAATTTACCAAGATCCTCCAATATGATTCCAACTTACCTGGAGATATATGAAGCTCAAACAAGGCCATTGATTCTAAGCAGCCACCTGGGGTTTAGACTGAATCTGAAATAAAAAGAAGAATCAGTCTTGCAATAAATTTAATATTTCTAAACTATGACAATATCTTTAAAACAAATATGACTACACTGTATCAAGATTCAAGAGTGTAATGGAGAAAGAAAACCACAATAAAATTAACCAACAAAGAGTACGATTTCTTATTGATATTTACCATTGTCAGTTGGCTAAAATACTCCCAGGTAGCTCCATTAGCAGTGGCCTTACAGTCTGCAAAGATGGAAAGGACAAGATAAGAACTTTGGCAGTCCAAAATCACATAAAAAATTGAATTGTCTGAGTAACAAAAAGTTCTCTCACTGTTCTGTGAAATTCTTCCGTAAGGTCAATATAAAAGCCCAATTTTACCAGTAACCTCATGATAATGTTAACTTACCTTTTCATTTAGAAAGTAAGAGACTTTCTATGTAAGAGAGCATAGTCGAGACCCCTTCTCTTCACCTGCAAAATAAAAATAATAATTAGTCTTGCAATAAATTTAATGTGTTTATATATCTAACAAAATATGACAAGAGGGGGGTGATAAATCTTGCTTATTTGTCCACTGTTCAAACCAAGTGAAAAAGGTTAACACAACTGAATCCCTGTTTCGACTCTTTCCATCAAATCTCAAGAGTGTTTAACAAGGAATTTTAGAAGAGAATCAAAGAATTACTGTAACTTGAGGACATAAGATTTCTGCTTTTTTTTTTTATTTCAACAGACTTGGACATGCAATGATGTTCTATTCAAGAAAAAAGAAAAATTCCACTTAATACTTCTCATTTTTTTCAATCCCCTATGCAGCAAGTGATTTAAGGTACTTAAATGTTTCAATAAAAAGGTGAATCTGACATTTGTATCTTGTAACTCTCCTACTCAGAAAAATCTCAACAGTCCTGATAACAGCTGATTAAAATAAGCTAACAAAATTTTCATTCTTGAACTGTTACTGAAACTATCTTGTTCCTGAGTTGTTACTTGAACCAATTCCTGATAGATTTGAACAGAGGAATGAACCTACCTTCCTGCACCAGCAGGTAGATCTCAGGGGCTCTCTCCCTCTCCAGGTGGCTGTCTTTGCTGAGTCTGTGAAATAAGATATACTTGTTAAGACTTTTGTCTTTGTCTAACATACATTCTTGATGTTCCTTGTAACTTTAAGCTTTAAACTTAAGATCAGGGTTGGGAGATCTACTCTTAAAAGTACATTATTTAAGTGTGGAATCCAGTGTTACTTAAATCGACTGTTTCATTTAGAATTAAGACTCAACATGCACAGAACAGGACACCAAGATTTCTCTGCTCCAAAATGGGTGAGAGCTGTCTAGGAACTAATCACCCAAAGGAATTATTACTACTATTGCTATGATAATGTGATGAACATTAATACTGTGTTATTATTATTGTTGTTATTACTTCATAGGAATAAGTCTTTTTGATTGGGGGTACATATTTAAGGCGTACCGAATAAGGGACTTCTACAGTCCCACAGCTTGAAACAAACAGGAATAACACATGGATAAAAGAGGCAGAGGGTAGAACAGATTCATGACCAAAAAGACCTTTTGAAAAAAGCGCAAAACAGGGACAGATGAAAAAGATTAAGGGAAATTCTCACATGAAAAGCCCATCAGAGAATACAGTGGAAATTTACCAAGAACTTCCAATATGATTCCAACTTACCTGAAGATATATGAAGCTCAAACAAGGCCATTGATTCTAAGCAGCCACCTGGGGTTTAGACTGAATCTGAAATAAAAAGAAGAATCAGTCTTGCAATAAATTTAATATTTCTATACTATGACAATATCTTTAAAAGAAATATGACTATATTGCATCAAGATTCAAGAGTGTAATGGAGAAAGAAAACCACAATAAAATTAATCAACAAAGAGTACAGATTTCATATTGATATTTACCATCGTCAGTTGGCTAAAATACTCCCAGGCAGCTCCATTGGCAGTGGCCTTATAGTACAGCCTGCAAAGATGGAACGGACAACATAAGAACTTTGGCCGTCCAAAATCACATAAAAAAAATTGAACTGTCGGAGTAACAAAAAGTTCTCTCACTGTTCTGTGAGTTTCTTCCATAAGGTCAATATAAGAGTCCAATTTTACCTGTAACCTCATGATAATGTTAACTTACCTTTTCATTTAGAAATTAACAGACTTTCTCTGTAAGAGAGCAGAGTTGAGACCCCTTCCCTTCACCTGTGAAATAATAATAATAATTAGTCTTGGAAAAAATTTAATGTTTTTATATGTCTAACAAAACCTGACAAAATAAGGGTGATGAATCTTGCTTATTTGTCCACTCTTCAAATCAAGTGAAAAAGGTTAACACAACTGAATCCCTGTTACAACACTTGTTTCTGTCAAATCTCAAGAGTGTTTAACAAGGAATTTTAGTAGAGAGTCAAAGAATTACTGTAACTTGAAGACATAAGATTTCGGCTTTTTTTTTTATTTCAACAGACTTAGACATGCAATGATGTTCTACTTAAGAAAAAAGAAAAATTCCACTTAATACTTTTCATTTATTCAATCCCCTATGCAGCACGTGATTTAAGGTACTTAAATGTTTCAATAAAAAGGTGAATCTGACATTTGTATTTTGTAACTATCCTACTCAGAAAAATCTCAACTGTCCTGATAATAACTGATTAAAATAAGCTAACAAAATTTTCATTCTTGAACTGTTACTGAAACTATCTTGTTCCTGAGTTGTTACTTGAACCAATTCCTGATAGATTTGAACTGAGGAAGGAAAGACCTACCTTCCTGCACCAGCAGGTAGATCTCAGGGGCTCTCTCCCTCTCCAGGTGGCTGTCTTTGCTGACTCTGTGAAATAAAAGATACTTGTTAAGACTTTTGTCTTTGTCTAACAGATATTCTTGATGTTCCTTGTAACTTTAAGCTTAAAACTTCTGATCAGGGTTGGACAACTCTTTAAAGTGGATTATGAAAGTGTGGATTCCAATGTTACTTCAATGGACTGTTTCATTTAGAATTAAGACTCAACATGCACAGAACAGGATACCAAGATTTCTCTGCTCCAAAAAGGGTGAGAGCTGTCTTTTGGAACTAATCCCCCAAAGGAATTATTACTACTATTGCTATGATGACGTGACGAACATTAATACTGTATTATTATTATTGTTGTTATTATTAACATTATAGGAATAAGTCTTTTTGACTGGAGGTACATATTTAAGGACCCACAATCCCACACATGTGAAAGTACCTTGAGAACTTTGTGCTAAGTATTTTAATCATTAGACCTCAGTTTCAAAACTACGAAGTTCTGGTAAAAAAAAACTTGAGCTATTCATTAGAGCTAAATTATTCACCTCCACTCTCCTGGCCACAACAAACAAAACCGCAGTTTGAATGTGAACAGTTCACAACAGCAGCTCCTTCAGTCAAAGGAGAGAGAAAACCAGACTGAAACAAGACACTAAGGAAAGTCTGACTTGTTAAAAAACTGAACCCAGTTGACAGAAATGTCAGCAGGCTAGCTTACCAAAGAAGGATCCACAATAACTTATAGAAATGTTTCAGTAATGGAACAACAGTACAACTGCACTAAAATTATAATGTCCAGTACAGGAAGAGGAAACCTTTGTAAACACACTAACACACAGCTAAAATAAACACAAAGTAGCAAAGACTCACATTAAATTCGTAAAACTGACAAATTATTACAGAAAAACTTTAATCAGCAACTGGAATTTAGAAGTCAATTAGCTATTTGAGGAAGGAGATTTGTCCTAATTGGAAGGACAATAACACATCCAAAACTCAGGCCACAAGGTGAAGTGTGTGTGTGTGTGTGTGTGTGTGTGTGTGTATGTGTGTGTGTGTGTGTGTGTGTGTGTGTGTAAATTAACACCCTAAGGAGGGTTTTTATCTAACTGGAAGGAAACTAACACATTCAGCAACTCAATACACAAAGGGAAATCTAGAGGCAGTAGCTTCAATCAAAATTTCACATAACCACACTGGCTTATTTGCACAATAACCCAACTGCAGAGGAATACAGGACAAGCACAGTGAATCCAATATGTCACACCAGCAGGGGACAAATTCACAATTTTTCAACAACCAGCCAACACTCGGAAACAAATGATAAATTCACAATTTTTCAACAAGCAGCCAACACTTGGAAACAAATGATGAATTCACAATCTTTCAACAACCAGCTAACAATTGGAAACAAATGATGAATTCACAATCTTTCAACAACCAGCTAACAATTGGAAACAAATGATAAATTCACAATCTTTCAACAAGCACCCAACACTTGGAAACAAATGATAAATTCACAATCTTTCAACAAGCAGCCATTACTTGGAAACAAATGATAAATTCACAATCTTTCAACAAGCAGCCAACACTTGGAAACAAATGATAAATTCACAATCTTTCAACAAGCAGCCAACACTTGGAAACAAATGATAAATTCACAATCTTTCAACAAGCAGCCAACACTTGGAAACAAATGATAAATTCACAATCTTTCAACAACCAACTAACAATTGGACACACATGATAAATTCACAATCTTTT
>JANJGK010006507.1:0-2500 GCA_039081455.1 Macrobrachium rosenbergii
AAACAAATTTCTTGAGCTGTAATTTAAGAATAATAATACCATGAAATATGCATTGATGGGTAACTCCCTGGATGATGCTAAAGAATGTTTCAGAAACCCCAGGTAATCCACGTGGCAAACCTGTGTTGGTCACACTGGCAAGTCACAAGAAACGAGAAATTTAGGGAAAATTTGTAAAATGTTCAGATTTCAAAGGAAAAAATAATTTGAAAAAAAAAAAAATGTAAAACGCTCAGATTTCAAAGGGAAAAATTATTCAAAAAAGACGTAAGATGCTCAGATTTCAAAGGAAAATGTAATTTTAAAAAATATGCAAAATGCTCAGATTTCTAAGGAATAAATTATTTGAAAAAATATGTAACGTGCTCAGATTTCAAAATAAACAGTAATTTTAAAATATGTAAATGTTCAGATATCAAAGGAGAAATAATTTGAAAAAGTAAGTAAAATGCTCAAATTTCAAAGGAAAAACTAATTTGGAAAATATGTAAAATGCTCAGATTTCAAAGGAAAACATAATTTCAAAAATATATGTAAAATGCTTAGATTTACAAATAAAAAATAGTTCTAAAAATACGTAAAACGCTTAGATTTCCAAAGAAAATATATTTCAAAAAATATGTAAAATGTTCAGATTTCAAAGGAAAAAATAATTTGAAAAAATACATAAAATACTCAGATTCCAAAGGAAAAAAAATTCCAAAATATGTAAAATGCTCAGATTTCATAGGAAAAATCATTTGAAAAATATGTAAAATGCTCAGGTTTCAAAGGAAAAATAATTTGAAAAACATGTAAAATGCTCAGATTTCAATGGAAAAAAAAGAAAAAATGTAAAATGCTCAGATTTCAATGGAAAAAAAAAGAAAAAATGTAAAATACTCAGATTTCAAAGAAAAAAATTACTTGAAAAAAATATGTAAAATGCTCAGAATTCAAAGGAAAAAATAATTCTAAAAATATTTAAAATGCTTAGATTTAAAAAAAAAATAGTTTAAAAATATGGAAAAGTGTTAAGATTTCAAAGAAAAAATAATTGAAAAAATATGTAAAATGCTCAGATTTCAAAGGAAAAAATCATTTGAAAAAAACATGTAAAATGCTCAGAATTCAAGCCGTGTAGTTAAAGTAGTCAAAAGAAAGCCAAAACGATACCTTCATTATTTTAAATTACTCAGATGTTTTGAGAAAAGAAGACTTATGATTAGAACACTCTCTATTAAAAAGAAATAAAAAAAAAACTGTCTCCTCTACAAGTGAAAAATCCACATTCCCCACACAGCAACAAAAGCCATCTGGCGGTGACATTTTCAACTCCGATTCATAACACTTACTACGGGATAGGAATAGAAGCCGCCTAGCCCCAAAAGATTATTCATCTTCGTGAACTAAAATATGATGTTTGAAATATGGAAATACTGCCACGAAATCTGTCATGGAGGAAATAGGATATGGAATGGGGGTAGGGAGGTACACAGGTTATATTTTCTTTTTGTCTGTTGAACGACAGAGAGAGAGAGAGAGAGAGAGAGAGAGAGAGAGAGAGAGAGAGAGAGAGAGAGAGAGAGAGAAATAAACGCGATTGCACTCAGCATCTTATTTTGCCATAAGTAAACAACTGTACAAATTTGATATAGAAAGATTTCCGAAAGCCTGACAAAGATGGACGACAGTACAGTACTTACCTTCAGCTGTGCGATTCCTTCCTTCCTTCCCAAAACCTCGATTCACAGAATTTTCGCCTGAGCAAATTTCTGATCCTTCAGGAGACGACACCCAACTGGAGGTCTTGTTCTCAAGAGCCTGTGTGAAGGAGAAGTTCAGGAAAAGTCAGGACGTTTTCACCGATTTCGGAACTTGATTTATTTTCAGAAAATTGTCAAAAAGCTTTCAACCATCAATGTTCGGGAAATGAATATCTGGAGACCTTTGCAGCAGTGGATCGGAGAGGAATGCATTTGCACGAAGATTGCCTTTGCAGGAGCACCGGAATACGTTATTGCATTTCATGTTTCATTCAAACCTGGTCAGTGGGCAAACAAAGCTTGTACACACAAAGGGACACATACATATACATACACATACACACGAACCACAAACATATATATATATATATATATATATATATATATATATATATATATATATATATATATATATATATATATATATATATATCACTAGAGTATCAGGGTCATTAAGCACAGCAGAAAAATTCCCCTCCGTCCCAAACGGCTCGAATGGAGCAGTAAATTTAGTGGCTTTTAGGTAGACGATAATTATGCTGAATGATATACAAATTCCCTCGATGATACACGACTTTGTTTCCCAATTCAGGCTGAATAAAAATGTACTCGAACGCAATTATGCCACGTCAATTATATCGCTCCAAAAATACATACTCCCTCCCTACTCCCCTCCCCCAGGGTATTATTTGTGTTGAATAACGGTGACCTATTTAAATGCATTTGTATCGCGAGAGAGCATCGGTTTAGTTTTA
>JANJGK010006507.1:10000-36928 GCA_039081455.1 Macrobrachium rosenbergii
TATTTATTAAGACTTTGGTGTCAAGCCCATGCGCCTGGAATACCTGTTTCCTTTCTTTAATTAAGAGAACGTTTAGCAAAATATTTCCAAAATATGGAACTTTCAGGAACGCCAAGTGAAAAGGAAGTTCTTAGATTTTCCCTCTAGAAAATATTGTTGAAATTATTGAAATTTTGGGTAACTCAAATGTGCACACATGGAGGAGATATTCATTCATTTATGAAATTATGGAATAAAGCCATTGCGGTACTTTCAGCCATCAGCTCTTGAGACAGTGAAAAGCGGGTGTTGGAGTGGTTGGACAGCAAGATGGAAGAAAGGAAGTGGGCATGGAGGTAAAGCAAAGGGCTAAAAAGTGGGTGAAGCAACTAGGGGCCGAAGGGACGCTCTGGACACCCCTTTAGTAATGCATACAGAGCATCGCGCGGGGCGCACTGACGGCACTACCCGCCTGCCAGGAACAAAGGAGATACGCCGGCTCAGAGTTTTGTCATTCCCTCGTCATTTTCCTCTCTCTCTCTCTCTCTCTCTCTCTCTCTCTCTCTCTCTCTCTCTCTCTCTCTCTCTCAGAGGATACGAGCAATGGAATTTTGGCTTCTGTAAAAATGCAGATTGCCATCAACTGAGCCGTGAGATTTCTTCCGGGAGATTTTCCGAAATAAGTTCTGAGATCTTTGTTTGCTTTGGAGCAAAAAAAAAAGAAACCTCTCGTGGGAGAGGAAATGTCAGCGTTCGTCAACATTGTCGCTGCTCCCAAATTGCATTGTCTCTGAAGGCTGTGCCACATAATATTATAAGTTGCTGGGAAGTGCAACATTTCCTCTTAAGGGAAGACGGTAAAACTAAGTACAATACATATCTCTCTGGTGTTTTCTAAGAGTTCGGAGGTCCACAAAAGTCTTCGCAGTCCATTCTCTGTCTCACCAAATTTTGGGAAAGGGACCTTGCTGGCATAAAGCCTGTTTAATCTAAATTTACCGACTAACTCACTATCAAAATATTAATGAGAAGTGTGGTATTTTGGCATCTGGACTACAGTGTGAAAAAAAAGCAGACAAAAATTAGGAGCAGTTGACTTCAAAGGAAAGATTCGAAATATTATACTATAGTAGCTGGTTGCATCCCATTTCTTCTGCCTCATGTATATGCTAGTACGCAAAACGAAAATGCGCAAATAATTCTGAATTATTCTTCGTCAACATTTCATAACGAGGGCACAATTGTACGTAGCCCTATTAGTCCAGTCATGAAATTTATCGGACTTCGAATAAGATAACAGATTTAGGCATCACCGTACATCACTCAGTCATTTGGCACTACCCAGGCATTTTAGCAGAAACGGTATGACGTACCCACTCCTACCCAACCCCCAAACCTTCCGCCCCTAACCTCGCCCTCCCCCTCAAAAATACGCTTGCAAGCACCTTAATAATCGCAGCAGGAGAGATTTTCAAAGACCGCAGAGAATTAAATATTTCATGGCCATTTTTTTTTCTCTCCATTCAGACGTCGAGTGGACGGGACAGAAGAGTGCAAAAGAGCCATGAAAAGGCTTCTGCTTGCTTAGCTCCTGCACTGAAGGCACCAGAAAGCAAAGGACGAGACCGAGCGAAGTGGAGAACGAAAAGCCCGCCATTAAAAAGCGACAGAGGCAAAGAAGAAAGCTGAAAGCTGAAAAAAGCGCATGAAAAGATTCGCGAGGATTTTTAGGGGAATGTAAATATCAGATGAGCCCTGCAAAAGGGTCCTTGGCCTCGAATGAAGGGTTTTTGGTTCAGCTGTGATGGAGATGAGGAGGCCTGACGAGAAGGATGCTGAGTCTGTGCTTGATATGGAACTAAAAGATAAAAAAGTACGAAGTGCTTTGGCCGATATCTGCTTCTCTCCAAAAGCCGCATAATGAAAAGGCATTCTGTGGACCTTGTGGTGATCCGAAGTATATTGAAGTTGATGAGCCTCCATTTTAGCTCTTCGTAAAGATGTCTTGTTGCACAGATGCAGAAATGCCTTTTGGAGGGTGTGGAATAGGATTTTATATATATATATATATATATATATATATATATATATATATATATATATATATATATATATATATATACATATATATATATATATATATATATATATATATATATATATATATATATATATATATATGTATATATATATATTATATATATATATATATATATATATATATATATATATATATATATATATATATATATATATATATATATATATATATATATATATATATATATATATATATATATATATATATATATATATATATATATATATATATATATATATATACTTTTAAATCACAGCAATTTATTCCCAGTATGTTACTGAGAAACCTGTACTACCGCTGTAACCAATCTCGAGCACACAGGCGCTGAGATCATTCTCCAATTTGTAGCTATAAAAAAAGAAACTCTCTCTCTCTCTCTCTCTCTCTCTCTCTCTCTCTCTCTATTTAGAATTCCGTAGTCGTACTGACAACAGAGCGCAAAGCCTCCTGGGAACGCAGTCCTTACTTTTCTTGAGCCATAAATTTCAGTTTATTCTCTCATCCTTCTTCCTAATATTATAATACATAGCTTAATTTACTGTCACACACACCAGCCTTGGGAATTGTCATGCTTCTCTCTCTCTCTCTCTCTCTCTCTCTCTCTCTCTCTCTCTCTCTCTCTCAGTGGCTTTAGGCTGCAAAACCAAAAGTGATTCGTGCGGTACAAAACTAATGCTTTTATAATATAGATAACATATTATGCAATTAATATCACGTTATTATGCCACGTATTTAAGGTTTGATCATACTTGAACGATCTCATTTGCTGATCGGTAAAGTATTGTTATCTGTGAAATCCCTCTGCATTGATTTCTACTTCAGTGCACTTCGGCGTGGTTTCTACTATATATAGGCTACATTTCAATCAGGTCAACCAACATTACCTCTTGAACAGGGCTGCCAACCTAACTCCTTTGATCAGGGCTGCCAATTGATCACAAAACATTTGAAATTCAAACCAGCGCTTGGCTCACTGTCTGTTCAAGATTAGTCCATCACATCTTGACTGGGTGCGTGTGCGAGGCTAGAAAGAATGACAGGGTGGCTCAGAAAAAAATTGTTGAACACTGCATTCGTATGCAAGGCTTTGACCCTGACTTCAGCTTCCCATAAGTAGTTATATATATATATATATATATATAGATATATATATATATATATATATATATATATATATATATATATATATATATATATATATATATATATATATATATATATATATATATGTATATTAAAAAATAAACAATCTTCTCCATCTCTGACATATCCAGTGAAGTGAACGACATCACCTTATTCACCAGTGAAGTGAAGTGGATGTTCAATGCATTAGCGCAATGGAGTAGAAGTTCAAAGTACATATAAAATAAAATACAAATCAATGCAGAAGTGCATTAAAGTGGAAAATAATGCAGAAGTGCATTGAAGTAGATGCCAATGCATAAGTACATTGAAGTAGAAACCATTGCTGAAGTGCATATGAAGTGGGATTCAATGCAGAAGTGAACAGAAGTGAACTGAAATAGAAATCAATGCATATATGCATTAAAGCAGAAATCAATGCAAAAGTTAAGTGAAGTGGAAATCAATGTAGAAGTGTAATGAAGTGGAAATCAATGCAGAAATGGATTGAAGTAGAAACCATGCAGAAGTGCATCAAAGTAGAAATCAATGCAGAAGTGCATATGAAGAGCAGTTCAATGCAGAAATGCACTGATATAGTAGAAACCATGCCGAAGTGCACTGAAGTAGAAATCAATGCAGAGGTTCATTGAAGTAAAAATGAATGCAGACGTGCGTTGAAGTTGAATTTAATGCAGAAGTGCATTGAAGTGGAAATCTATGCAGAGGTGTACTGTAATGGAAATCAATGCAGAAGTACAGTGAAGTGGAAATCAATGCAAAAGTGCACAGTAGTGGAAATCAATACAGAAGTGCACTGAAGTGGAAATCAATGCAGGAGTGCATTATAGTGGAAATCAATGCAGGAGTGCATTGAAATGGAAATCAATGCAGAAGTGCATTAAAGTGGAAATCAGTGTACAAGTGAATTGAAGTGGAAATCAGTGCAGAAGTGTATTGGAGCAGAAATCAATGCAGAAGTGCATTGAAGAAGAAATCAATGCAAAAGTGCATTGAAGAAGAAATCAATGCAAAAGTGCATTGAAGTGGTAATCATTGTGGAAGCTGAGAGAAGTGGAAATCATTGCAGAGGTGCATTGAAGTGGAAATCAATGCAAAGCTGAATTGAAGTGGAAATCAATGCCGAAGTGCGTTGAAGCAGAAATCAATGGAGAAATGTATTGAAGTGGAAATCAATGCAGAAGTGCACTGAAGCGGAAATCAATGCAGAAGTGCATTGAACTGGAAATCAATGCAATGTGGATTGAAGCAAAAATCAATGCAGAAGTGCATTGAAGTGGAAATCAATGCAGAAGTGCATTGAAGTGGAAATCATTGCAGATGTGCATTGAAGCAAAAATCAATGCAGAAGTGCATTGAAGTGGTAATCATTGCAGAAGTTGAGTGAAGTAGAAATCAACGCAGAAGTGCATTGAAGTGGAAATCAATGTAATAGCGAATTGAAGTGGAAATCAATGCAGAAGTGCATTGAAGTGGAAATTAATGCAGAAGTGCATTGAAGTGGAAATTAATGCAGAAGTGCACAGAAGCAGAAATCAATGCAGAAGTGCATTGAAGTGGAAATCAATCCAGAAGTGCATTGAAGTAGAAGTCAATGCAGAAGTGCACTGAAGTGGAAATCAATGCAGAAGTGAATTGAAGTGAAATCCAAGCAGAAGTGCAGCAAAGTGGAAATCGATGCAATGTGCATTGAAGTAGATAGAAATCAATGCAGATGGGCATTGAAGTGGAAATCAATGCAGAAGTTGAGTGAAGTGGACATCAATGCAGTAGTGCATTTAAGTGGAAATCAATGCAGAAGTGCATTGAAGTGGACATCAATGCAGTAGTGCATTGAAGTGGAAATCAATGCAGAAGTGCATTGAAGTGGAAATCAAGAAGTGCATTGAAGTGTAAATCAATGCAGAAATGCATTGAAGTGGAAATCAATGCAGAAGTGCATTGAAGTGGAAATCAATGCAGAAGTGTATTGAAGAGGAAATCAATGCAGAAGAGCATTGAAGCAGAAATCAATGCAGACATATATTGAAGTGGATATCAATGCAGTAGTGCATTGAAGTACAAATCAATGCAGAAGTGCATTTACGTGGAAATCAATGCATATACTGAAGTGGATATCAATGCAGTAGTGCATTGAAGTACAAATCAATGCAGGAGTGTATTGAAGTGGAAATCAATGCAGAAGTGCATTGAAGTGGAAATCAATGCAGAAGTGTATTGAAGTGGAAATCAATGCAGAAGTGCATTGAAGCAGAAATCAATACAGACATATATTGAAGTGGAAATCAATGCAGAAGTTGAGTGAAGTGGAAATCAATGCAGTAGTGCATTGAAGTGGAAATCAATGCAGAAGTGCATTGAAGTGGAAATCAATGCAGAAGTGCATTGAAGTGGAAATCAATGTAGAAGTGCATTGAAGTGGGAATCAATGTAGAAATGCATTGAAGTGGAAATCAATGCAAAAGTGCATTGAAGTGGAAATCAATGCAGAAGTGCATTGAAGTGGAAATCAATGCAGAAGTGCATCGAAGTGGAAATCAATGCAGAAGTGCATTGAAGTGGAAATCAATGCAGAAGTGTATTGAAGTGGAAATCAATGCAGAAGTGCATTGAAGCAGAAATCAATGCAGACATATATTGAAGTGGAAATCAATGCAGAAGTGCATTGAAGTACAAATCAATGCAGAAGTGCATTGACGTGGAAATCTATGCAGAAGTGCATTGAAGTGGAAATCAATGCAGAGGTGTATTGAAGTGGAAATCAATGCAGAAGTGTACTAAACTGGAAATCAATGCAGAAGTGCACTGAAGCAGAAATCAATGCACACATATATTGAAGTGGAAATCAATGCAGAAGTTGAGTGAAGTGGAAACCAATGCAGTAGTGCATTGAAGTGGAAATCAATGCAGAAGTGCATTGAAGTGGAAATCAATGCAGAAGTGCATTGAAGTGGAAATCAATGCAGAAGTGCATCGAAGTGGAAATCAATGCAGAAGTGCATCGAAGTGGAAATCAATGCAGAAGTGCATCGAAGTGGAAATCAATGCAGAAGTGCATTGAAGTGGAAATCAATACAGAAGTGCATTGACGTGGAAATCAATGCAGACGTGCATTGAAGTGAAAATCAATGCAGAAGTGTATTGAAGTGGAAATCAATGCAGAAGTGCATTGAAGCAGAAATCAATGCAGACATATATTGAAGTGGAAATAAATGCAGAAGTGCGCTGAAGTACAAATCAATGCAGAAGTGCATTGACGTGAAAATCAATGCAAAAGTGCATTGAAATGGAAATCAATGCAGACGTGCATTGAAGTGGAAATCAATGCCGAAGTGCATTGAAGCAGAAATCAATGCAGAAGTGTATTGAAGTGGAAAACAATGCAGAAGTGTACTGAATAAGAAATCAATGCAGAAGTGCATTGAAGTGCAAATCAATGCAGAAGTGCACTGAAGTGGAAATCAATGCAGAACTGCATTGAAGTGCAAATCAATGCAAAAGTGCATTGAAGAGGAAACAAAAGCAGAAGTGCATAGAAGCAGAAATCAATGCAGAAGTGTACTGAAGTGGAAATCAATGCAGAAGTGCACTGAAGCAGAAATCAATGCAGAAGTGCACTGAAGAGGAAACCAGAAGAGTGCGAAAGAGCCATGAAAGGGCCTCTGCTTGCTTGGCTCCTGCACTGAAGGCACCACAATGCAAAGGACGCGACCGAGCGAAGTGGAGAGCGAAAAGCTCACCATTAAAAAGCGACAGAGGCAAAGAAGGAAGCTGAAAAAAGCGCATGAAAACATTCGCGAGGATTTTTAGGGGAATGTGAATATCAGATGAGCCCTGCAAAAGGGTCCTTGGCCTCGAATGAAGGGTTTTTGGTTCAGCTGTGGATGGAGATGAGGAGGCCTGACGAGAAGGATGCTGAGTTTGTGCTTGATATGGAACTAAAAGATAAAAAAGTACGAAGTGCTTTGGCCGATATCTGCTTCTCTCCAAAAGCCGCATAATGAAAAGGCATTCTGTGGACCTTGTGGTGATCCGAAGTATATTGAAGTTGATGAGCCTCCATTTTAGCTCTTCGTAAAGATGTCTTGTTGCACAGATGCAGAAATGCCTTTTGGAGGGTGTGGAATAGGATTTTATATATATATATATATATATATATATATATATATATATATATATATATATATATATATATATATATATATATATATATATATATATACTTTTAAATCACAGCAATTTATTCCCAGTATGTTACTGAGAAACCTGTACTACCGCTGTAACCAATCTCGAGCACACAGGTGCTGAGATCATTCTCCAATTTGTAGCTATAAAAAAAGAAACTCTCTCTCTCTCTCTCTCTCTCTCTCTCTCTCTCTCTCTCTCTCTCTCTCTCTCTTTAGAATTCCGTAGTCGTACTGACGACAGAGCGCAAAGCCTCCTGGGAACGCAGTCCTTACTTTTCTTGAGCCATAAATTTCAGTTTATTCTCTCATCCTTCTTCCTAATATTATAATACATAGCTTAATTTACTGTCACACACACCAGCCTTGGGAATTGTCATGCTTCTCTCTCTCTCTCTCTCTCTCTCTCTCTCTCTCTCTCTCTCTCTCTCTCTCTCTCTCTCTCTCAGTGGCTTTAGGCTGCAAAACCAAAAGTGATTCGTGCGGTACAAAACTAATGCTTTTATAATATAGATAACATATTATGCAATTAATATCACGTTATTATGCCACGTATTTAAGGTTTGATCATACTTGAACGATCTCATTTGCTGATCGGTAAAGTATTGTTATCTGTGAAATCCCTCTGCATTGATTTCTACTTCAGTGCACTTCGGCGTGGTTTCTACTATATATAGGCTACATTTCAATCAGGTCAACCAACATTACCTCTTGAACAGGGCTGCCAACCTAACTCCTTTGATCAGGGCTGCCAATTGATCACAAAACATTTGAAATTCAAACCAGCGCTTGGCTCACTGTCTGTTCAAGATTAGTCCATCACATCTTGACTGGGTGCGTGTGCGAGGCTAGAAAGAATGACAGGGTGGCTCAGAAAAAAATTGTTGAACACTGCATTCGTATGCAAGGCTTTGACCCTGACTTCAGCTTCCCATAAGTAGTTATATATATATATATATATATATATATATATATATATATATATATATATATATATACTGTATATATATATATATATATATATATATAAAATAAAACAATCTTCTCCATCTCTGACATATCCAGTGAAGTGAACGATATCACCACATTCACCAGTGAAGTGAAGTGGATGTTCAATGCATTAGCGCAAAGTACATATAAAATAAAATACAAATCAATGCAGAAGTGCATTAAAGTGGAAAATAATGCAGAAGTGCATTGAAGTAGATGCCAATGCATAAGTACATTGAAGTAGAAACCATTGCTGAAGTGCATATGAAGTGGAATTCAATGCAGAAGTGAACAGAAGTGAACTGAAATAGAAATCAATGCATATATGCATTAAAGCAGAAATCAATGCAAAAGTTAAGTGAAGTGGAAATCAATGTAGAAGTGTAATGAAGTGGAAATCAATGCAGAAATGGATTGAAGTAGAAACCATGCAGAAGTGCATCAAAGTAGAAATCAATGCAGAAGTGCATATGAAGAGCAGTTCAATGCAGAAATGCACTGATATAGTAGAAACCATGCCGAAGTGCACTGAAGTAGAAATCAATGCAGAGGTTCATTGAAGTAAAAATGAATGCAGACGTGCGTTGAAGTTGAATTTAATGCAGAAGTGCATTGAAGTGGAAATCTATGCAGAGGTGTACTGTAGTGGAAATCAATGCAGAAGTACAGTGAAGTGGAAATCAATGCAAAAGTGCACAGTAGTGGAAATCAATACAGAAGTGCACTGAAGTGGAAATCAATGCAGGAGTGCATTATAGTAGAAATCAATGCAGGAGTGCATTGAAATGGAAATCAATGCAGAAGTGCATTAAAGTGGAAATCAGTGTACAAGTGAATTGAAGTGGAAATCAGTGCAGAAGTGTATTGGAGCAGAAATCAATGCAGAAGTGCATTGAAGAAGAAATCAATGCAAAAGAGCATTGAAGAAGAAATCAATGCAAAAGTGCATTGAAGTGGTAATCATTGTGGAAGCTGAGAGAAGTGGAAATCATTGCAGAGGTGCATTGAAGTGGAAATCAATGCAAAGCTGAATTGAAGTGGAAATCAATGCCGAAGTGCATTGAAGCAGAAATCAATGGAGAAATGTATTGAAGTGGAAATCAATGCAGAAGTGCACTGAAGCGGAAATCAATGCAGAAGTGCATTGAACTGGAAATCAATGCAATGTGGATTGAAGCAAAAATCAATGCAGAAGTGCATTGAAGTGGAAATCAATGCAGAAGTGCATTGAAGTGGAAATCAATGCAGATGTGCATTGAAGCAAAAATCAATGCAGAAGTGCATTGAAGTGGTAATCATTGCAGAAGTTGAGTGAAGTAGAAATCAACGCAGAAGTGCATTGAAGTGGAAATCAATGTAATAGCGAATTGAAGTGGAAATCAATGCAGAAGTGCATTGAAGTGGAAATTAATGCAGAAGTGCATTGAAGTGGAAATTAATGCAGAAGTGCACAGAAGCAGAAATCAATGCAGTAGTGCATTGAAGTGGAAATCAATCCAGAAGTGCATTGAAGTAGAAGTCAATGCAGAAGTGCACTGAAGTGGAAATCAATGCAGAAGTGAATTGAAGTGAAATCCAAGCAGAAGTGCAGCAAAGTGGAAATCGATGCAATGTGCATTGAAGTAGATAGAAATCAATGCAGATGGGCATTGAAGTGGAAATCAATGCAGAAGTTGAGTGAAGTGGACATCAATGCAGTAGTGCATTTAAGTGGAAATCAATGCAGAAGTGCATTGAAGTGGACATCAATGCAGTAGTGCATTGAAGTGGAAATCAATGCAGAAGTGCATTGAAGTGGAAATCAATGCAGAAGTGCATTGAAGTGTAAATCAATGCAGAAATGCATTGAAGTGGAAATCAATGCAGAAGTGCATTGAAGTGGAAATCAATGCAGAAGTGTATTGAAGAGGAAATCAATGCAGAAGAGCATTGAAGCAGAAATCAATGCAGACATATATTGAAGTGGATATCAATGCAGTAGTGCATCGAAGTACAAATCAATGCAGAAGTGCATTCACGTGGAAATCAATGCATATACTGAAGTGGATATCAATGCAGTAGTGCATTGAAGTACAAATCAATGCAGGAGTGCATTGAAGTGGAAATCAATGCAGAAGTGCATTGAAGTGGAAATCAATGAAGAAGTGTATTGAAGTGGAAATCAATGCAGAAGTGCATTGAAGCAGAAATCGATACAGACATATATTGAAGTGGAAATCAATGCAGAAGTTGAGTGAAGTGGAAATCAATGCAGTAGTGCATTGAAGTGGAAATCAATGCAGAAGTGCATTAAAGTGGAAATCAATGCAGAAGTGCATTGAAGTGGAAATCAATGTAGAAGTGCATTGAAGTGGAAATCAATGTAGAAATGCATTGAAGTGGAAATCAATGCAGAAGTGCATTGAAGTGGAAATCAATGCAGAAGTGCATTGAAGTGGAAATCAATGCAGAAGTGCATCGAAGTGGAAATCAATGCAGAAGTGCATTGAAGTGGAAATCAATGCAGAAGTGTATTGAAGTGGAAATCAATGCAGAAGTGCATTGAAGCAGAAATCAATGCAGACATATATTGAAGTGGAAATCAATGCAGAAGTGCATTGAAGTACAAATCAATGCAGAAGTGCATTGACGTGGAAATCTATGCAGAAGTGCATTGAAGTGGAAATCAATGCAGAAGTGTATTGAAGTGGAAATCAATGCAGAAGTGTACTAAACTGGAAATCAATGCAGAAGTGCACTGAAGCAGAAATCAATGCACACATATATTGAAGTGGAAATCAATGCAGAAGTTGAGTGAAGTGGAAACCAATGCAGAAGTTGAGTGAAGTGGAAACCAATGCAGTAGTGCATTGAAGTGGAAATCAATGCAGAAGTGCATTGAAGTGGAAATCAATGCAGAAGTGCATTGAAGTGGAAATCAATGCAGAAGTGCATCGAAGTGGAAATCAATGCAGAAGTGCATCGAAGTGGAAATCAATGCAGAAGTGCATCGAAGTGGAAATCAATGCAGAAGTGCATTGAAGTGGAAATCAATACAGAAGTGCATTGACGTGGAAATCAATGCAGACGTGCATTGAAGTGAAAATCAATGCAGAAGTGTATTGAAGTGGAAATCAATGCAGAAGTGCATTGAAGCAGAAATCAATGCAGACATATATTGAAGTGGAAATAAATGCAGAAGTGCGCTGAAGTACAAATCAATGCAGAAGTGCATTGACGTGAAAATCAATGCAAAAGTGCATTGAAATGGAAATCAATGCAGACGTGCATTGAAGTGGAAATCAATGCCGAAGTGCATTGAAGCAGAAATCAATGCAGAAGTGTATTGAAGTGGAAAACAATGCAGAAGTGTACTGAATAAGAAATCAATGCAGAAGTGCATTGAAGTGCAAATCAATGCAGAAGTGCACTGAAGTGGAAATCAATGCAGAACTGCATTGAAGTGCAAATCAATGCAAAAGTGCATTGAAGAGGAAACAAAAGCAGAAGTGCATAGAAGCAGAAATCAATGCAGAAGTGTACTGAAGTGGAAATCAATGCAGAAGTGCACTGAAGCAGAAATCAATGCAGAAGTGCACTGAAGAGGAAACCAGAAGAGTGCGAAAGAGCCATGAAAGGGCCTCTGCTTGCTTGGCTCCTGCACTGAAGGCACCACAATGCAAAGGACGCGACCGAGCGAAGTGGAGAGCGAAAAGCTCACCATTAAAAAGCGACAGAGGCAAAGAAGGAAGCTGAAAAAAGCGCATGAAAACATTCGCGAGGATTTTTAGGGGAATGTGAATATCAGATGAGCCCTGCAAAAGGGTCCTTGGCCTCGAATGAAGGGTTTTTGGTTCAGCTGTGGATGGAGATGAGGAGGCCTGACGAGAAGGATGCTGAGTTTGTGCTTGATATGGAACTAAAAGATAAAAAAGTACGAAGTGCTTTGGCCGATATCTGCTTCTCTCCAAAAGCCGCATAATGAAAAGGCATTCTGTGGACCTTGTGGTGATCCGAAGTATATTGAAGTTGATGAGCCTCCATTTTAGCTCTTCGTAAAGATGTCTTGTTGCACAGATGCAGAAATGCCTTTTGGAGGGTGTGGAATAGGATTTTATATATATATATATATATATATATATATATATATATATATATATATATATATATATATATATATATGTATATATATATATGTATATATATATATATATATATATATATATATATATATATATATATATATATATATATATATATGTATATATATATATATATATATATATATATATATATATATATATATATATATATATATATATATATATATATATATATATATATATATATATACTTTTAAATCACAGCAATTTATTCCCAGTATGTTACTGAGAAACCTGTACTACCGCTGTAACCAATCTCGAGCACACAGGCGCTGAGATCATTCTCCAATTTGTAGCTATAAAAAAAGAAACTCTCTCTCTCTCTCTCTCTCTCTCTCTCTCTCTCTCTCTCTCTCTCTCTCTCTCTCTCTCTCTATTTAGAATTCCGTAGTCGTACTGACAACAGAGCGCAAAGCCTCCTGGGAACGCAGTCCTTACTTTTCTTGAGCCATAAATTTCAGTTTATTCTCTCATCCTTCTTCCTAATATTATAATACATAGCTTAATTTACTGTCACACACACCAGCCTTGGGAATTGTCATGCTTCTCTCTCTCTCTCTCTCTCTCTCTCTCTCTCTCTCTCTCTCTCTCTCTCTCTCTCTCAGTGGCTTTAGGCTGCAAAACCAAAAGTGATTCGTGCGGTACAAAACTAATGCTTTTATAATATAGATAACATATTATGCAATTAATATCACGTTATTATGCCACGTATTTAAGGTTTGATCATACTTGAACGATCTCATTTGCTGATCGGTAAAGTATTGTTATCTGTGAAATCCCTCTGCATTGATTTCTACTTCAGTGCACTTCGGCGTGGTTTCTACTATATATAGGCTACATTTCAATCAGGTCAACCAACATTACCTCTTGAACAGGGCTGCCAACCTAACTCCTTTGATCAGGGCTGCCAATTGATCACAAAACATTTGAAATTCAAACCAGCGCTTGGCTCACTGTCTGTTCAAGATTAGTCCATCACATCTTGACTGGGTGCGTGTGCGAGGCTAGAAAGAATGACAGGGTGGCTCAGAAAAAAATTGTTGAACACTGCATTCGTATGCAAGGCTTTGACCCTGACTTCAGCTTCCCATAAGTAGTTATATATATATATATATATATATATATAATTGTTGAACACTGCATTCGTATGCAAGGCTTTGACCCTGACTTCAGCTTCCCATAAGTAGTTATATATATATATATATATATATATATAATGTATATATATATATATATATATGTATATATATATATATATATATATATATATATAAAATAAAACAATCTTCTCCATCTCTGACATATCCAGTGAAGTGAACGATATCACCACATTCACCAGTGAAGTGAAGTGGATGTTCAATGCATTAGCGCAAAGTACATATAAAATAAAATACAAATCAATGCAGAAGTGCATTAAAGTGGAAAATAATGCAGAAGTGCATTGAAGTAGATGCCAATGCATAAGTACATTGAAGTAGAAACCATTGCAGACGTGCATATGAAGTGGAATTCAATACAGAAGTGAACTGAAACAGAAATCAATACAGATATGCATTACAGCAGAAATCAAAGCAAAAGTTAAGTGAAGTGGAAATCAATGTAGAAGTGTAATGAAGTGGAAATCAATGCAGAAATGGATTGAAGTAGAAACCATGCAGAAGTGCATCAAAGTAGAAATCAATGCAGAAGTGCATATGAAGAGCAGTTCAGTGCAGAAATGCACTGATATAGTAGAAACCATGCCGAAGTGCACTGAAGTAGAAATCAATGCAGAGGTTCATTGAAGTAAAAATGAATGCAGACGTGCATTGAAGTTGAATTTAATGCAGAAGTGCATTGAAGTGGAAATCAATGCAGAATTGTACTGTAGTGGAAATTCAATGCAGAAGTACAGTGAAGTGGAAATCAATGCAAAAGTGCACAGAAGTGGAAATCAATGCAGAAGTGCATTGAAGTGGAAATCAATGCAGGAGTGCATTATAGTGGAAATCAATGCAGGAGTGCACTGAAGTGGAAATCAATGCAGGAGTGCATTGAAGTGGAAATCAGTGTACAAGTGAATTGAAGTGGAAATCAATGCAGATGTGTATTGGAGCAGAAATCAATGCAGAAGTCCATTGAAGAAGAAATCAATGCAAAAGTGCATTGAAGTGGTAATCATTGTGGAAGCTGAGAGAAGTGGAAATCAATGCAGAGGTGCATTGAAGTGGAAATCAATGCAAAGCTGAATTGAAGCGGAAATCAATGCAGAAGTGCATTGAAGCAGAAATTAATGCAGAAATGTACTGAAGTGGAAATCAATGCAAAAGTGCATTGAAGTGGTAATCATTGTGGAAGCTGAGAGAAGTGGAAATCAATGCAGAGGTGCATTGAAGTGGAAATTGATGCAAAGGTGAACTGAAGTGGAAATCAAAGCAGAAGTGCATTGAAGCAGAAATCAATGCAGAAGTGCACTGAAGTGGAATTCAATGCAGAAGTGCACTGAAGTGGAAATCAATGGATAAGTGCATTGGAGTGGAAATCAATGCAGATGTGCATTGAAGCAAAAATCAATGCAGAAGTAAATTGAAGTGGAAATCAATGGGGAAGTGCATTGAAGTGGAAATCAATGCAGATGTGCATTGAAGCAAAAATAAATGCAGAAGTGCATTGAAGTGGTAATCATTGCAGAAGTTGAGTGAAGTGGAAAACAACGCAGAAGTGCATTGAAGTGGAAATCAATGTAATAGCGAATTGAAGTGGAAATCAGTGCACGAGTGCATTGAAGTGGAAATTAATGCAAAGTGCATTGAAGTGGAAATTAATGCAGAAATGCACAGAAGCAGAAATCAATGCAGAAGTGCATTGAAGTGGAAATCAATGCAGAAGTGCATTGAAGTGGAAGTCAATGCAGAAGTGCACTGAAGTGGAAATCAATGCAGAAGTGAATTGAAGTGAAATCCAAGCAGAAGTGCAGCAAAGTAGAAATCAATGGAATGTGCATTGAAGTAGATAGAAATCAATGCAGATGGGCTTTGAAGTGGAAATCAATGTAGAAGTTGAGTGAAGTGGACATCAATGCAGTAGTGCATTGAAGTGGAAATCAATGCAGAAGTGCATTGAAGTGGAAATCAATGCAGAAGTGCATTGAAGTGGACATCAATGCAGTAGTGCAATGAAGTGGAAATCAATGCAGAAGTGCATTGAAGTGGAAATCAATGCAGAAATGCATTAAAGCAGAAATCAATGCAAAAGTTAAGTAAAGTGGAAATCAATGCAGAAGTGTAATGAAGTGGAAATCAATGCAGAAGTGCATTGAAGCAGAAATCAATGCAGACATATATTGAAGTGGATATCAATGTAGTAGTGCATTGAAGTACAAATCAATGCAGAAGTGCATTGACGTGGAAATCAATGCATATACTGAAGTGGATATCAATGCAGTAGTGCACTGAAGTACAAATCAATGCAGGAGTGCATTGATGTGGAAATCAATGCAGAAGTGCATTGAAGTGGAAATCAATGCAGAAGTGCATTGAAGTGGAAATCAATGTAAAGTGTATTGAAGTGGAAATCACTGCAAAGTGCATGGAAGTGGAAATCAATGCAGAAGTGCATCGAAGTGGAAATCAATGCAGAAGTGCATTGACGTGGATATTAATGCAAAGTGCATTGAAGTGGAAATTAATGCAGAAGTGCACAGAAGCAGAAATCAATGCAGAAGTGCATTGAAGTGGAAATCAATGCAGAAGTGCATTGAAGTGGAAGTCAATGCAGAAGTGCACTGAAGTGGAAATCAATGCAGAAGTGAATTGAAGTGAAATCCAAGCAGAAGTGCAGCAAAGTGGAAATCAAAGCAATGTGCATTAAAGTAGAAGGAAATCAATGCAGATGGGCATTGAAGTGGAAATCAATGCAGAAGTTGAGTGAAGTGAACATCAATGCAGTAGCGCATTGAAGTGGAAATCAATGCAGAAGTGCATTGAAGTGGACATCAATGCAGTAGTGCATTGAAGTGGAAATCAATGCAGAAGTGCATTGAAGTGGAAATCAATGCAGAAATGCATTGAAGTGGAAATCAATGCAGAAGTGCATTGGAGTGGAAATCAATGCAGAAGTGTATTGAAGTGGAAATCAATGCAGAAGTGCATTGAAGTAGAAATCAATGCAGACATGTATTGAAGTGGATATCAATGCAGTAGTGCATTGAAGTACAAATCAATGCAAAAGTGCATTGACGTGGAAATCAATGCATATACTGAAGTGAATATCAATGCAGTAGTGCACTGAAGTACAAATCAATGCAGGAGTGCATTGATGTGGAAATCAATGCAGAAGTGCATTGAAGTGGAAATCAATGCAGAAGTGTATTGAAAGAGAAATCAATGCAGAAGTGCATTAAAGTGGAAATCAATGCAGAAGTGCATTGAAGCAGAAATCAATGCAGAAGTGCAGTGAAGCAGAAATCAATGCAGACATATATTGAAGTGGAAATCAATGCAGAAGTTGAGTGAAGTGGAAATCAATGCAGTAGTGCATCGAAGTGGAAATCAATGCAGAAGTGCATTGAAGTGGAAACAATTGCAGAAGTGCATTGAAGTGGAAATCAATGCAGAAATGCATTGAAGTGGAAATCAATGTAGAAATGCATTGAAGTGGAAATCAATGCAGAAGTGCATTGAAGTGGAAATCAATGCAGAAGTGCATTGAAGTGGAAATCAATGCAGAATTGCATTGAAGTGGAAATCAATGCAGAAGTGCATCAAAGTGGAAATCAATGCAGAAGTGCATTGAAGTGGAAATCAATGCAGAAGTGTATTGAGGTGGAAATCAATGCAGAAGTGCATTGAAGCAAAAATCAATGCAGACATATTGAAGTGGAAATCAATGCAGAAGTGCATTGAAGTAAAAATCAATGCAGAAGTGCATTGAAGTAAAAATCAATGCAGAAGTGCATTGACGTGGAAATCTATGCAGAAGTGCATTGAAGTGGAAATCAATGCAGAAGTGTATTGAAGTGGAAAGCAATGCAGAAGTGCACTGAAGCAGAAATCAATGCACACATATATTGAAGTGGAAATCAATGCAGAAGTTGAGTGAAGTGGAAATCAATGCAGTAGTGCATTGAAGTGGAAATCAATGCAGAAGTGCACTGAAGTGGAAACCAATGCAGAGGTGCATGGAAGTGGAAATCAATGCAAAGTGCATGGAGTGCATTGAAGTGGAAATGAATGCAGAAGTGCATCGAAGTGGAAATCAATGCAGAAGTGCATTGAAGTGCAAATCAATGCAGAAGTGCATTGAAGTGGAAATCAATCCAGAAGTGCATCGAAGTGGAAATCAATGCAGAAGTGCATTAAAGTGGAAATCAATGCAGCAGTGCACTGAAGCAGAAATCAATGCAGACATATACTGAAGTGGAAATCAATGCAGTAGTGCATTGAAGTACAAATCAATGCAGAAGTGCATTGACATGGAAATCAATGTAGAAGTGCATCGAAGTGGAAATCAATGCAGAAGTGCATTGAAGTGGAAATCAATGCAGAAGTGCATTGAAGTGGAAATCAATGCAGAAGTGCATTGAAGTGGAAATCAATGCAGAAGTGCATTGAAGTGGAAATCAATGCAGAAGTGCATTAAAGTGGAAATCAATGCAGCAGTGCATTGAAGCAGAAATCAATGCAGACATATACTGAAGTGGAAATCAGTGCAGTAGTGCATTGAAGTACAAAGCAATGCAGAAGTGCATTGACATGGAAATCAATGCAGAATTGCATTGAAGTGGAAATCAATGCAGAAGTGCATCGAAGTGGAAATCAATGCGGAAGTGCATTGAAGTGGAAATCAATGCAGAAGTGTATTGAAGTGGAAATCAATGCAGAAGTGCATTGAAGCAGAAATCAATGCAGACATATATTGAAGTGGAAATCAATGCAGAAGTGCATTGAAGTACAAATCAATGCAGAAGTGCACTGACGTGGAAATCTATGCAGAAGTGCATTGAAGTGGAAATCAATGCAGAAGTGTATTGAAGTGGAAAGCAATGCAGAAGTGCACTGAAGCAGAAATCAATTCACACATATATTGAAGTGGAAATCAATGCAGAAGTTGAGTGAAGTGGAAATCAATGCAGTAGTGCATTGAAGTGGAAATCAATGCAGAAGTGCACTGAAGTGGAAACCAATGCAGAGGTGCATGGAAGTGGAAATCAATGCAGAAGTGCATTAAAGTGGAAATCAATACAGCAGTGCATTGAAGCAGAAATCAATGCAGACATATACTAAAGTGGAAATCAATGCAGTAGTGCATTGAAGTACAAATCAATGCAGAAGTGCATTGACATGGAAATCAATGCAGAAGTGCATTGAAGTGGAAATCAATGCAGAAGTGTATTGAAGTGGAAATCAATGCAGAAGTGCATTGAAGCAGAAATGAATGGAGACATATATTGAAGTGGAAATAAATGCAGAAATGCATTGAAGTACAAATCAATGCAGAAGTGCATTGACGTGGAAATCAATGCAAAAGTGCGTTGAAATGGAAATCAATGCAGACGTGCATTGAATTGGAAATCAATGCTGAAGTGCATTGAAGCAGAAATCAATGCAGAGGTGTATTGAAGTGGAAATCAATGCAGAAGTGCACTGAATCAGAAATCAATGCAGAAGTGCATTGAAGTGGAAATCAATGCAGAAGTGCACTGAAGTGGAAATCAATGCATAAGTGCATTGAAGTGCAAATGAATGCAAAAGTGCATTGAAGTGGAAACCAAAGCAGAAGTGCATAAAAGCAGAAATCAATGCAGAAGTGTACTGAAGTGGAAATCAATGCAAAAGTGCACTGAAGCAGAAATCAATGCAGAAGTGCACTGAAGAGGAAACCAAAGCAGAAGTGCATAGAAGCAGAAATCAATGCAGAAGTGTACTGAAGTGGAGATCAATGCAGAAGTGGATTGAGGCAGTAATCAATGCAGAAGTGTATCGAAGAGGAAATCAATGCAGAAGTGCATTGAAGTGGAAATCAATGCAGAAGTGCATTGAAGTGGGAATCAATGCAGAAGTGCATTGAAGTGGAAATTAATGCAGAAGTTCATTGAAGTGGAAACCGAAGCAGAAGTCCATTGAAGTGGAAACCAAAGCAGAAGTTCATTGAAGTGGAAACCAAAGCAGAAATGCATAGAAGCAGAAATCAATGCAGAAGTTCATTGAAGTGGAAACCAAAGCAGAAGTTCATTGAAGTGGAAACCAAAGCAGAAATGCATAGAAGCAGAAATCAATGCAGAAGTTCATTGAAGTGGAAACCAAAGCAGAAGTGCACTGAAGTGGAAACCAAAGCAGAAGTGCATTGAAGTGGAAACCAAAGGAGAAGTGCATAGAAGCAGAAATCAATGCAGAAGTGCAACGTTGACAGCCCTGATCAAAAGAGAAATGTTGGCTGCACAGATCAAACGAGAAAGAACTGGTGGCCCTGATCAGGAACAGTCTGTTCGAGGCTAGTCCACCCGTGGTCGAGTGGGTTCCTGTGCGAGGCTAGACTGACAGAGTGGCTTACAAGAAAAAAAAAGAAAGATTTAAAAAGGCCATTAAACAAAGCCTGCGTTCGTCTGCTTGACTTCGACCTTGACTTCAACTTTCCAGAACTGAGTTTTGACTTGAGTCTCGCCATTACTCAGTGCTGGGTTTTGTCTTCATGTCGTCTTTTATCTCTTGGTGTTTATTGCTTCTCCTCTGATTCCCTCCCCAGGTATCTGTGTCCAGATTCATCTATGTGGGTACTTGTGCTCCTTCTATCCTTGTTACATTTCCCCTTTGTGTTATTATTATTATTATTATTATTATTATTATTATTATTATTATTATTATTATTATTATTATCTCCAGAGATTCCTCTCAGAAATTTTCAATAAAAATGGTAAATTATACCCGATTATTAATGTACAGAAATATGAGAGGAAGCATTAAATATCATGAAAACAATTAATTGATTTATGAAATTCGACTGTAAAGCCAAGTACTTGGGCACCTTTCGCCACTCAGTGCTTTGGATGGTGAGACGATTGAGTTGGAGGGGTTGGACAGGACAAAGAAAGGAGGCGGAATTAAGGCAAAGTACAATACTGAAAAGTGGATACAACTAGAGTCCGAAGGGATGCTGCAAACTCCTTTAGCAATGTCTACAGTGCATCACGTGAGGTGCACTGACGGCAATACCTATCCCCTTCAATTGCTGGGATGAAGAACAAAATAATGAAGTTTTATGGATAGAATGATTGTTGTTTATAAGTTACAGATCAAAAAATGAAGAATATAACTTAGAATGTTCATCTTTTACAAAATATTGTCATATTCATTCAATCACCATTTACCATTTCCTTTTTTTGTCAAATGATCTAAAGTTTGAATGTAAAATCCCATCTAAAGGCTATTTGTTTTTTCGCCTGGAAATCCACTATTACGTCATATGTTTCCCTCCACCCAGTCAAGCACTGGGGACATCTGACGGTAGCTTTAGGAAGCACAGAAAGAATTCAGTTCCTGAAAAAAAACTATTTCATTTCTTCTTTACTTCATCGATATAAAACACCCACAGCATTATGTATGTTCAATGAAGCAAAATAATTATTAATAATGATCATTCTTTGAATGGCAACGTCTAACTAGGAAGTATATGGAATAAAATTGAAAGTTTTCGAGGTTTTCTTAACGTCCAATCTGGCAGCACAAAATTTAATATTTTACCTGGCAAAATAATAACCTACTCTTACCTAAATTCAATCGATGACAAATATCTTTTGCTTTTAGACTAATATTTTGACTTTGCCTGGATAATATTCCGCAACATAGTTACATCACTTCCTTTATATTTCAACGTTTAGATAAGGTTTGTTTCCCTGATTCCACAAAGCCCTCAAATGTAAAACAAAGCAATTCATTTAAATTCAACGGTGATTGGATCCTTGGTTCTACAGAAACTATAAAAAAAGCTGCTTGTAAAAATACATTCAGTACACTCTTTTTTTATCTAATCAACGATATTTCACCGGGTCAGACCGCAAACATGTCCAAACTGAATGTTCGGTTCAAAATCAGCGGGTATTTCGCAGTTAAGATAGCCAACCTTCCACTCAACCAGAGAACGTGACAGGAGAATAAAAACGGTACAACTGTTGCTGCGCACCAAAATGAAATATTATTTTCCTTCAAAAAAGCAAGGTTAGCTCAGTTCAAACGTAATTCTGCTATCCCGATATTACAAAACAACAAGTTCTTTATAAATAACACATTGGCAATCCTGGTTGACCTTTTGACCTTGGTCCTTTTTAGTTTTGATGCCTACTAATGCCTTTCATACAGCTTCATGCCGTCTGGCGCTGTTACAAAACTACCCTATAGCAACAGATTGAAAATTAGGTGAAATCTCGGCCTTATTTTGGATAAAAACGAGCAAGACCTTGTGACTTGGTCAAGTCATTTTTCGGTTCTTTTAGGATTTGGACGCCAACATATCCTACCCTTTACATTTAGCAGTGAGATGTAAACTTGTATACTAATACGTATTTGTTATCATATACCTTTTATGTAACTAAAGGCGCACATGCATGAGCTGTTTATCATCGGAAATATTTCGCTGGATTAGACTTTAAAAGAACTGCAGACAGGCTGACAAACTTTGAATAACTTTTTAAGTAGAGAGACTATGCAAACTAAGTTACATTCTCTGCTTTCCAGCAATTTCAAACTTAAGAAACGAAGTTGTTCTAGCCTTGATGAATCCTACATTTACTTTCATCTGTTGGTAATGCTGGATCCTTTATCGAGAACCCCGCCCACTTTGTGCATGGCCAGAATGGAAGTTTTGAATTTCCTTGTAACAACTCTGATATTTTCTTTAAAGTCTTTTATTTAAACTTCAGTACATGAAAAAATAGTTAATCTTTGTGCCTTCATTCTTATATACGGTCATCGGCATTCTTTATTTTATTGCCAAAGAAAAACACAACAGCTTTTGGTCTGAACTCGAAGACTGACTCAGGGTATCGATAGATGGCGTTACTTGTTCCCTTTTGAGAATTAAAAGCTGGATCAACCGGGTTTCGAGGGACGGTTGTCCGATCACCCCATGGGTGCCTCAGCCAATGGTGTTTCGAGGTCCGGTCACCCCATGCGCGCTTCAGCCAATGGGGTTGCGAGGAAGGAAATAACGATAGTTTACCATTTAAATACTTAACAATAGTTACTGAACTGGTGTTTGGAAGTTTCCTCGTAAAGGAATTTTGATCGATAAGAACGAAATATTATATATTATCGGGGTCCACATGAAACGAGATAATTAGATAAAAGTAAGAAAAATAAATTAATCGTATGATAATGTCATCATCAGCCATTATGATGCATTGAGTGATTAAAATTCAGTCGATATTTGGTTATTCCTTCAATTTTCATGAAACTTCCTCTCTGTATCTATAGTCTATCTCACGGCCCAAGACGATTTTCATTAAATCCGTCTGATGAAATGTAAGGTTTAAACTTACATTTTTATGTAATGTTTGTATAGCGTGTATTCCCCTTTAGACTGTCCACGCCGAGTAAGTTCATTATAAAGATAAAATAATAAAAAAAAATAATAATAATATTTTAGCCATGGCTTATATCGCAGGTTGTTTTGGTTTAATTAAACATTACGGCATTTTATCTGAACCAGGGAATTAAATTAATGGAGTTGATTTTAAATTTGGACTAATTTCCTCAAAAGAATCAACTTTATATATTTAAATTTTTTTTAGCATGGTTAATATTATTATGATACGCCGATTTTATAAAGAGTTGTTAATTCACTGATAAAGACTTTATTGTCACAGAAATTCCTAAAGGAAAGGCAGAAAGGCAGTTGAATCCATTCTTCAAGAAGCTAAAGTAAATCTCAGGTAAAATAAATAGGCATATGGAAAATTAACCACCCACTTGGTTCCAAATGACTTTATAGCATTTTTTCCCCTGAAATTTGAAAAGTGAAGTTGGCCTACCACGGGGCTTGTCGCCTATAGGCCTAATCTCTGTATCTGATGCTTCATGATTAGCGGACGACCAAAATCAAGGCATTTCCGCGACGGATGCATAGAATATGCCGTAAGGTACAGTGATTATAAAAAATATAAAGAAACAAAAACGAGGAAAAAACTATAGTTATTCATCCTCATGAAATTAGTGATAAGACCAAATAAAAATGAAAAACGCCAGTATCATTCATGTCTAAGTTCCACCAATCACTCAAGATTCTTTATCGTTAAATCAAGACGTCCTTCCATTTACCGACCCCCCAACCACCCCTCTCTCTCTCTCTCTCTCTCTCTCTCTCTCTCTCTCTTTGTTGCTGTAATTCAATTTCTTGTTCCTCTGAGTTTCCATTTGAGCATAGAGCGTGAAATTGTCCTGCCATTAAAAACATGAAAGGAAAAAAGTACTTGAATAATAATTGCGAAAATACCATTTGCCTTCAAAATGAGAGAGAGAGAGAGAGAGAGAGAGAGAGAGAGAGAGAGAAAGTGTGTCAGTGGAGATTTTGAGAAGTACTGGTAAATTTTATTCATTTCGAGACATAACTTTGGATTGTCTGTATCTATCTAATTCAAAATTCCTTGCTGTCTGTCTGACTCTACTCTATGAATGCATTCTGCTGTTATCTATGTATGACGTGATTTCATCTTCACGCTGTCCTACGCTTTGTGGTCTGAAGAATGAGAAACATCACTTCTTCCTGATTTCGGTTAAATGTTTTAGTTGGGGATCAAGCATATTATTATTATTATTATTATTATTATTATTATTATTATTATTATTATTATTATTAAGGATGGCAAGCCACCTTACATACGTCTATAGTTTGTGTACATAATCATTAAAGATTAAATATGCTGAAACCAAGCCTCCAGCGATTATTCAGACCTCAGGTACGAATGTAATACACAGTAATAAGCTGCTGTATAAATAGATGCAACAGCCAATAACATATTGGGTGAAAAAAAAAAAATCGAGTTTTCTGTACAGCCGCTACAACGTATAATCAAGGCCACCGAAAATAGATCTATCTTTCGGTGGTCTTGGCATAATGCTGTATGAGTCGCGACCCATGAAACTTTAACCACGGCCCGGTCGTGGCCTATCGTACGAGAATATCGTTGCCAGAAGCACGATTATAGCTAACTTTAACCTAAAATAAAATAAAAATTATTGAGGCTAGAGGGCTGCAATTTGGTATGTTTGATGATTGGACGGTGGATGATCAACATACCAATTTGCAGCCTTCTAGCCTCAGTAGGCTTTAAGATATGAGAGCGGACAGAAAAAGTGCGGACAGAAAAAAGTGCGGACGAACAAAGCCGGCACAATAGTTTACTTTAACTAAAAAGAGGAATGATTCGCAATCTCTAAGCAAACACGACAGCAGAAATACTCGCATCTCTCGTCTAAAACAAATTATAATCCGAGGATTATTGAAGGCTTCTCTCTCTCTCTCTCTCTCTCTCTCTCTCTCAAGGGCCCAGGCCCAATAAACGCGGAGCTCTCAAGATTAATCTCATTCCAGATCTTATTCGTTTACGATGAAGCGGAATTAAACAGGACCTCGGAGGGAGTCATGAAAGAACCGAATCGCTTTGCTGGAAATTTTATCATTTTTCGCTGAGACTCGAAAAGGCTTTTTTAAATGTTGGGAATTTTCGCGTGAGAATGCATTCACCGGATCAAAGACTGCAGAAGACTGACTCTGTGATGTACTGGAGTGTAAGAATAATTAAATCACATTAGTTTTTCCTTCTGTTATTTATTTATTTTTTTTTTGTTTAACTCTGTCAGGAAATAAAAATGAAATGAATCAATGGCGGAAAAACAATAACTCAAAAGGCTTCTCTTTCCCTGACACACTTTCGAGATGACAACGCTTAGTTCTCTGATTTATTTATTTTTTTATTTATTAATTTCAGTAACTTATTTCATGCGCGTGGATACTTTAAGAATAATGGGGAATTGTTTGCTCTACTTCCGGGCAAAAGCTACATATTTTCTCTTTCACGGGTCTTTGTGGTATAAGCGGTAGAAGCATTGTGTGAGAATAGTATCTGGAAGTCAGCTGACAGCTGGGATGGCGTTGAAAAGAGAGAGAGAGAGAGAGAGAGAGAGAGAGAGAGAGAGAGAATTAACATTGAAGGTCTCAGCAATCAATAATAGACGTTGTAAGGAATCATGGCAGCAAAAGTATAGCCTTAATGACATTATATATATACAGTATATATATATATATATATATATATATGTGTGTGTGTGTGTGTGTGTGTGTGTGAAGCATTATTATTCGCTATAGTAGAGTTTGCCATTCCAGAATTTACAGAAATATGAGAAAACTCTTCATATAATTTTTTAAGTATACCAGAAAAGTTAAAGTTTTCCCCGTGTTTTTTCTTTTTCTCTCTTCAACGCTGGGTTATAAAAGGAACAAAAGCACAGTTTACTCAGGTGGAAAACACACCCATTCCGCTACTGAGAGTGCTCCTGCTGTGTGAGTGAGGAACGGTTTTTCTACAACATATACTTTTTTTTTTTTTTTGCCAAAACGGAGTGGCATAAAATGTGCGTGTGTTTGTGTGTGTGTGGGTGTGTATGAGAGAGAGAGAGAGAGAGAGAGAGAGAGAGAGATCAAACCTTTCTACTCTCAATTTCCCTTTAAGTGCTGAATCACCTCAAAAAAAAAAATAATAAATAAATCACCTCACCATAGGTCCCAGCGCTTGGTCTTTGGCCTAAATGTTGTATTCCATTCCATAATGAATCTCTTTGTCGGCCCTGGCTGGTGGCTGTCTATAATCGCGGACACCTTGCACGTTTGTTTCTTTACTTTTACCCTCTGCAAATTCAACTTAATGAACGCAATGGCATTTTGCGTCATGCCAACAGTTTTTGACCTCTGAGAGTTGACCCTGGAAAGGGATCTGCTGTACGGGTGAGAGGCTTACGTTAGTTACAATTCTTGGCTTTGTCTGAGAAATAAAAGAAATCAGAATTAAGTATAATAGAGGCAAGTTAATTCATCCCATTTATATGGCAATCTCGTTTTACCTCCTAAGAGGTTATGTTGCATAGTTACTGTACGTGTCGCAAATGTAAGTACATTCATATTATTTTAACAATCGTGCTTTATTTCATTCTAAAAGGTTATATTTTTTTTTTATTGGGTAAACTAAATCTCTGAAAACTACCCTCACCTTGTAGTAGCTTATTCTTAAGACAAGCTTCTGGACCTTGTTACTTTTTCCTGTTTACACACACACACAAACATTATATATATATATACATATATATATATATATATATATGTATATAATTTATCGCAGACCTCTAAAAAATGTGACTTTGGAAAG
>JANJGK010006508.1:7500-36927 GCA_039081455.1 Macrobrachium rosenbergii
ACAGATTATTTCTAAAAGTGTTTAAATAAGTGGGATTGTAATTATTCTTCACATTCATATTTCCATGTTTATTTCATAGGCTGGTCGTACATTGATGCTATATAATTCTACTGCACTTTCTCCATCTGTTCACTCCGTCTGTAGGATTTCTTTCTACCAGTATTTACAGTATAGAAGGCTCGAACTTTCCTCTAGTAATTTCCATCTTTTACATCAAAATGTATTCTAAGACCATTTCTGAGACTGGTACAACTTCTGAAACTTATGCATTTGGCAGACGTTAAGGCCCTGTCATACTTCAGTGATATGTTATTTCTTATTTTACCATTCTTTCAAATACCTGGCGTCTTGGTGACATCAACTGTTTGGTCAATTTCCCCAGAAATGCTCATTACACGTTAAGAGTACATCTTTCTAGAAATTGGATCTGTCACTTAGATGTAACAGTATCTCTTGTTTGGTCCGCCATCCCTTCTGCCAATGGATCTTGTCCGTCATTGAATAGAAAAAATTGCCTTATTTCCATAGAATAAAGTTCAAACCTCTCAATATAAATATTTAGATATCAAACTATCGCACACACACAAATTTATTTATGTATGTATGTATGTATGTATGTATGTATGTATGTATGTATGTATGTATTGTATGTATGTATGTATGTATGTATATATATATATATATATATATATATATATATATATATATATATATATATATATATATATATATATATATATATATATATATATATATATATATATATATATATATATATATATATATATATATAAAAGGAGACAATAACTATTATATAATGTAGACCTTACATACATTAAATATTTTTTAATCTGGTTATAATTTTGTACTTTACTTCCATTTGCTGCCTTGGTTGATGACTATATAAGTAATTAGTACATTGTGCAAACATAATAAAACATTAAATGTTGATTGGATACATTGCTTAATTTTGTTATTTTCAGAAAAATCTTATAAAGATATAAACTGTGAATATCGAAAGTATCCTAGTAAATGTTTAGGGCTTATCAATCATATCAATTTTAAAGATTACCCTTTTTTCTATACCTCTGTATTTATTATAGCTAATAGTACCTAATTATATAGGCAGAATGATATTTATGCGTGTTTTTCTGAATTTTACGGGGTATGTCATAAGATGAATTAATTCTAAAATAAAGGTAAATATAAATTTAAACTACATTTTAGATCAGTTTTAAAACTCAGTGTCAATGAAAGAGTTAAGTTATCCTAGCACTCTTTAGTACTCGGTATTAGGCTACCTTTTCGTAATATTTATGAAATGTTAAGCAATTCGTTCAAATAATTCATGTAAATAATAAGAGGTTGATGATGTTTAACTAACATTCGACTGACCTAACGTTTTAATTAAATGCCAGAAGCTGGGTTGCTACAGAGAATTAACCTTATCTTACTACTTAATCCAAAAATAATTCATGCCAAAGCTCTCTCCACTTGGATTAAAACACTCAACAACTTATCTGCAGTTAAGGCAACACCATTACCAGAGAGGCTATATAAAGAACAAATTCCAACAGTTAAGACAAAACAAAGACAGTTTTCATATTGGGGATTGGGTAACTTCAAATTATAAACAAGTACAAAACAAGGCAATAGGTAATTTCAAATATTTTATGGAAGGAAAAAAAAGGGACGTAGGTTCATTTCATTGAACACAATAAGAGCCAATTAAGAAAAGATAAATTTTTAATGGTACATTAAACAAAAATAAGTGAAAGTTGAGCAAGTAAAGGAATGAATTAACATGCAAGAGTATTTAGTCAATACTATTAATAATTCAAGGAGAAGTGGCATGCTTTTGGGTACCCTGACTGACCCCGTTCTTTCCTTAGATGTATAAGAGTATTAAGCAACTCACATTTAGTTTGCAATGAGTACAAAGTGCTTACAGGGGAATAACAATTTAATATACAAGAAGACTCACAAAGAGGTTATTAGACTATTCAAATTCATTTTGCAAACCCAAAGTAGGAAAGCAAAAGTAAAACTGCGGTTACAAGGAATTAACTCGGTTTAAAGAGAATAAAATCTTCCTCTTGCATCGCATTCTAGATTAAAACCGGTGTTCAGGAATTTTGATTACATATAATTTCAAGCAATCGTCATATAAAATTTATTTATAAATATTAACTAACAAGGCTTAATGATTACTAGGAACTACATTATTAATTTTGTGATCTCAGAAATAAATTCTTCAATTAAAGTCATCGTTTGGCCGTGGTATATCCAGAGAGGAAAGAGTGAACATGTTATACTAAGTATGGTTAGAATCAACGAAACGATTCTCAAATTTTGCACCATATATAAAAAGGGGAGTGAAAATTTGTGGCGGTTAAACATATTCCTTTTTATGGAGCCTCGGTGGCTCAGTCGGTTACAGCAGCAGCTTCGGACTTCGTAGAGGTCTGTGGCGCGGGTTCAAAACCCGCAGCCGACTGGTCAAAGAGGCAGACAATTTGCTATCCGTGTAGACATCCCGGGATTATATATGTAATCAACGGATAGGTTTGCTTAAAAAGCAAATGGATGTTACAGACTAAATACACACACAAAACAAAGCCACTACAACACCTTCTAAAAAACATAACAAACATCTCACACGTCTCGAACTCTCGCCATACCCGCGCAATAACTTCTCGCTGCTGGGAAGAAAGGGCGTTGGGGTCGGGTATGATACATGAAACATACGTACCGGGGTCTAAGCGATGTCAGATGTCAGGGGGCAGCCGATCGAGACCACAGGTCTACCCCAAAGCCAAATCAAAAAGTCCTTCAAAAGAAGGCATCGTGCTTACCCCATACAAAAATGGGAATAAAAGCACGTTAAAAGAAGAAGAAGAAGAAACATATTCCTTTTTATGTACAATGGTATGCCAGAGAAAATAATGAAAGGGGAGACATGTATTACACAGTGCTTAGGAGCCAGAGAAAAGGCTAGTTAACTGTTACTTAATTTCACGTTATGCTTTTATCGAACATAATTTTAATAAGCCAAAGATAAGTTTCACTGACCAATCACGGTTGCAAAGTATGACACCCAAAGGAGACGCCAATGACCTCAATTTACTGTCAATACTGAGAAAGGGAGAGGGACTTATGAACGGTAAATTAAGTGCACATACTATGAGATAATACAGTAACATTTAAGAAAAAAAATTGTCGTATATACAAGGGAACATTATTAATACTATAATAGACGAGTAACAACTGGGACAAATGATTATGACTTATGTTTAAAGACAAACAGCCAAGAATTGCGAACTATTATGGCGAAATCATGCAAAGACTTTGCTTGATAACTTCGTTTTTCAGGGGTTATTTTCGAAGGCCAAGTATCGAAGAACGCCGAAGACACACCTTTATTATGTACTTGGTCAGGCCATGTACGTACAACTGAATAAAGAGAGCGAGAGAGAGAGAAAGTGAAATTGAATGCAAATATCTCATGTACAGAATTCCTAATAGCCAAAATCATTTCACAGTGGTTAAGCATACCATAATTTGTTTGTGTAAGACCTCTGCTTTGAGTTTGCTTTTGCCTTGACTCCTTCAAAAGACCTAGGGCTTTGTAAACCCATTGGAGTTCCAGCTGACGCATGGAACCTCTAGGGTGTCTTTCTCAGAAGATGCAGTCGAGTGGCAAGGTGAACTTCCAGGGTTAGGAGCAGCGCTCAAGGCCTTTCGCATGGATGCTGGATGCTTGTTGGAGTTATTTTATGGTTGCCTGGAAAGGGGAGAACTTGACTAAAGAGTTTAGTTAACGATTTTATAATGATTAATCCTATTTAAACTGCTCTTTGTTAATGATGATGACTCTCTCTGTCACAGGTTTTCTGAGAAATCCCAAGTCTGCATGAGAGCGCATGGCCCTGATGGAGCTGAATTATCCAAACAACTGACGAATAGCAAAATATGACAAGCATCAAGAAGAATATAACCTCAACTTACTTTCAAGCCCAAAACCAGCGCGCGCGTGCTTGAGAGAGAGAGAGAGAGAGAGAGAGAGAGAGAGAGAGAGAGAGAGAGAGAGAGAGAGAGAGAGAGAGAGAGAGAGAGAGAAACTTTTAGATGATGAAGCAAGTGCATATTCTATAAACATAAAAGGCAATTTTAGGCAAATAAAAAGTTAATCGTGTAAGAAACGGGCAAAACTAATCCTCATTAATTTCGAGCAAACCCAGAGGCAAATAGTTATAACTCTTGTTTGAAAACAAAAGGCACTGCAGCATATTTACTATGATAATTATATGAAGAGTTAGCAATTCAAAAGGTAAAAATTAACAAAATTACAATTACATATTTCCAGGACAGTTTGGAAGGCCTAGGATCAAACAGTACAAAGTGTAACAGGGAATGAAATGAGAATGGAGTGTGAAAATGAAATGGAATACCAGTCCCTCCCAATGGCCAACATTTCCAGTGGACCAAAGTCAGTTGAAAATTGTTAGGTGTATCATAATGATTTTTGTGACAGCACATAGCTTTGCTGTTTCCTTCATTCCTTCGCGAGGGTGGTGTCGTCTTCCAGACATGTTTCAACTGATGTCTGGGCTGTGAAGGGTATCTCTGTCAAGTTGCAGACTGAGCAGTATTTTACTTATGGCCAAAAAAAAAAAAAAAAATTAGTAACGGCGTTACATATTTTAACTGCAATATAATACTGTACATTGCCTTTCCAGTTATAAAACTATTTACTGTTTGCGCCCGCTATTACATAATAAGGCATATTATTTTTTTTTACTTGACTCTTCCTCATGATAAGAGTGTAGTTTAAAAATAAAGCCAACATTAAATCTATCACTAAATTCAAAGGAGAATCTTAGAAAATAGTTGTCCCTGATTAAAAAAAAAAAAAAGTGCAACTAGATATGAAAGTTATGAAGTATCTAGAGGAAAGTAATTTTTTTATAGAAAAAAATGAACGAAAATGGACAGATTTTTAAATGAATCATCTTCATATTGAAATGCGTAGAGGCAATTGAATCAAGGTGTCATTTGAGCTCATTAGAAATCGCCGTTGATGTAGGAATCTTAAACCATTTTTAAAATATTTTTTCTTGTAAAACAGTGACACGCTGCCTTCTTTAGTGTTAGAAAAATCTCGTGAAAAAGTACTCGTTTAATGAAATATGAAAATACAATGTCAAGGTAAACTAATAATGATATTATTTGGAATAAAAGTAGGCCCCCCCCCAAAAAAAAAACCGAATAGTATAAATTCTACAGCAAGATATTAGTGATCTGTATATTAATCGCTAATCTTCCCCCATTGCTTTCTTTGTCAAGTTTTGGGAATGGAGTAATTCACGATTCCTGTCGATTCCTCGGCAGAGAGGGATGTATGTTATTAATTTTAAAGGAAAAAACCATCTTTTAATTTTTAAAGGTAAAACCAGATGTTAATTCTAAAAGGGAAAACCAATTATTAATTTTAAAAGGTCAAAAACCAACAACCGTGAATAACGGCGCCCCCATTCCATGAGGGCGATGGAGAGCGATTTCTACTCTCGGGGATGTAAGTCGACAAGAGCGTGGAGGGAGTGGCAATATCCGCTCACAATGGATGTCAAGCAGGCCAGAGATTCGGATGAGATTGGTTGGGTGTAAGAGCGATTGTCAGACCGTTAGGCATTTCGATTAGGGATACAGTTTGCCTATAAAACGGAAGGTTTAGTTTCCACGTGATTGAGTTTTTGTTGTGCGTATTTACCTATAATGGGCACGGCATGGTGAAAAATCAGGCAGTGCAGAGTACGGGTTTGTGTGGATTTGTATTTATGAACAGTTGTAGAAATATAAAGTAATCTAAGCTTTCTTCCATTTATTGCGATGGAGTTGGGCTCTGCAATTGCTTGAAGTTGATAGAAATTTAGCCTTCACCAAAGTTAGGGAAAGCATTGAAATTTTCAAAATATGATAAAAAAAACATATTTTCAGAGAATCAAATGTAATATAAAAAATGTAAACCTAAACCATTTTATTTCTTTCGGTGGTTTTTCATCTAACTAATGAATTGGCTTAGCCTTGAATTTTGCTATCAATACTCATATCTTAAATATTATGAACTAAATCGGATCCATGAATTCAGCTTATTATATACTTATAAAGCCATAAATGAGTTCTGCAAACGATCACTAGCTATGGCACTGATTTTAAGAGCGCATAACTATACGATTTTTTGGTGCTTATTTTTTTTTATACTATAATTAACATATACAGTACGATGTAACAAGGGATTGTATGATAAGATAAAAGATTTAAACAATTTATTTTTGCTAGATAAATATTGTAGTAAATTTTAGGCATTCTTATATTTTTATCCTTTAATTATACGCTTATAAGGGGTTCTGAGCAATGCATGATTTAGTTGTTATATAGACTTAACTTTGGGATGTGTATAGATATTGATATCACTATCACTTTTAAAAATAACTACTGAACTTAAATTGTTCTTTTATAGGCTCGAGGATGATAGGAAAAGAAATTTAATTACATATCCACTCCCAGCAAATCGTTTTCTTCACGTCTGTATATTGTATATAAATATTTGATTCGCCTGTTTTATTCCAAATTAACAAGTGATCAGGGTTGGAGCAGTGGCACCCGAAATACTTTGGGGCCTGGAATTTCACACTCCTAGAAAATGGAAGATTTGTCTGTTTGTTTGCTTCTTTATCTTTTTTAACGAAAAAGCATTCTTCTACAGAACATTTTCTCATCAAAACCATCTCTTATATTATTATTGTTATTATTGTTATTATTATTATTATTATTATTATTATTATTATTATTATTATTATTATTATTATTATTATTATTATTATTATTATTATTACCTGCTTGTAGAGTCAACCTTTTATACTCCTGCTTGTCTACCTGCTTATTTCCGAATGTTTGTGCCTCTTGGCAAAATTACGTGAATCTGTTTTCCAGATGTTAATGTTGATAAAATGAAAGAAAAACACTCATGAGATGACCTTTACAAAACATTTTGCTTTTGAGAGTAAACCGTAAACGGTTAAAGTTGATGGTGAGGGACGCTTAATTTGGGAGATTTCAGTGCCTCAGAGTCGGGCACAGTTGTGATAGGATTCTGAATATCCAGTTGTGATGTGATTGATGGTCTCCATATTCTGTTCTCATTTGTGGCACACAATGATGTTGATATGTGACTGTTTATTTTATTTTGAGCACGTAGTGCTTTGTCACTTGCTGTCATCACATAACTTTAGTCTCCTTAAACTCACCACTAGTTAGCTATTGACAGCTGCTATCTACAGCTACAGCCTGAATCAGCCTCAGGGGTTGGCCATGCATTTGCTTGTCTACCATTTTTTTTCCTTGGCAGTATCCCATTTCTTCTACTAATTGTACGCTTCGTCAACTGAGGTGAGTTCTCATTAGAAGCAGTTATCTTCACTGCATTTTAGGTACTCTCCAAGTATTCTTTTCTTGATGTTGATATACAGTAGTCGTTCACACTTTGCATAACTTTCCTTATTTTCTTCTTGCTAAGCAGAACTTTGATTATTGGCTCTTGGGTGAAGTGCCTTGTTAATGGGAGTCAGTTTTCTTGATTTTATTTTATGCATTTTAGGATCTGGCACAGGCCATGTCTTAATTACCTTCACAAAGTTTCCACAGTCAAGTTTGGTTCGTAGTATCACCATAATTCTGGAAAAAATTCCCTTTTCATGTTAACTTTAATTTTCTGGTGTTTCGTAATGTCAGCCTCCAGGATCCCCAGTCAGTTGTAGCCAGTCTGTTCTATATTTTTAACAATTCTCTCGTATGGGAATTGGATTCCTTTACTCAGAATAGTTTTCCCTTTTGTTACATTAACAATTGCCCATTTAACAATGACAAACTCCATTTTCATATCTACAGATTTGATTCAGACTTTTGTGTAAAATAAAATACAAGATATTGGCACTTTTCATATGTAACTTCATGGCATCCCTGAACATTTGGTAATTGATGGCTGAGCCCTTTCTCCCAAGTTCGTAGTTACTCTTAGTGTTTTTAAGGGACATTTTCATCAGTATCATTGAAACTAGAATCAACATTGTTGAAAGAGAATCTCCATGGAAGATTCCTCTTCTGATGTTTGCTCTCTGACTTTGTGGTTCCTGGTATCATTAGGGTTCTTCCAGTGAAGAACTGTGCCGAAGAGTAAGGTTGCTAAGTCGCCTGCAGCTCCTTTAACCCTCAATCACTGAATTAACCACGAGTAAGAGACCATATTGAAGGACTTCTTATAGTCAGTCTATGTTATAATTGGGTCTATTTTCCTTATCTTAAAACTCTTTTGTACCATCTTGTCCATTAGGAAAGGGTCTTTTGTCTTTTTGCATTTCTTACGCAACCTTTCTGTTCGTTAGGTTTGGTTTTTGCTTCCTCAAGGTAGTTGCACAGTTTCTCACCCAAGGTTCCCGTTAGAAGTTTCCACATGACTGGCAAGTGTGTGTGATAGGCTGAAAAGTACTAACGTCAGTGCTATTTTCCTGGTTATTTTGTGCTAGTGTATTATGCCTGTTGTCATCTAATGTGCTACATCTTTTGTTCTATTTCTCTTATTTAGCTAAAGGTGCTCTTTCAAACATGTTCTATTAAACAACATAGATTTTTTTTCTCTACGTCAGACAAGGGAGAGATAGAAATAGAGAAAAATGTAAAGAAGTCATGTGTTTGCTTTACTGGTACAATAACATGCAGGCAAAAATGCCGAAGGAAATCAGTATAAATAGCTTGGGTCAGGTTCTGGTGAGGTGAGGAAGGGGGATAGTGGGTGGCAGCAGCCTGGGTCAGGGTCTAAAGGGTGTTGTGGAGGGGCTTAGAGCCATTTGTAAACATTTCTAACCTTCTCAGAGGATTATGGTTACTACAGTGGTGAAAATTTGGTAGGTTAAAAAACTCAATGTGCATCGACTGCATGTGCAAGTGGAAATGATTGTATCCATATCATAACAAGGCGTCACTACATAGCTTGTTTTTGATTGACTAAGGTTCATGAGACACAAACCTCTTTTTATTTGTGAAAGTCACATTGTCATAACTGTCTGGAAAAGCCGGTTATGAGGCAGAGGGTGACTGGTAATGTATATCAAGGGCGTCACTGGTATTGCACGGTTGTTGGGGAAGGAAAACCTCTGTTTGCATTCAGATCAGGCTTCTTCTGGAGGATCTGAAAAGCCTTGTGGATGTGTAAGTGTTATTGGTCTGGTACACTGTCAATTACTTTCATGCTAATGTTGTGGATCAAGGTGTCATGTGATTTGGATATATGCATCTTAGTGCTTTTACTAACATACTTTTTGTTGTGGCATCTACAGACAAGGTACTGAAAGTAGTAGACCGAGTTGGTTATCTTCAGACTATATATTGGAAGGCGAGGCTGTTATTCATCACTAGGTCGGAAATTTTCCTGTTGGGGTACTATATTATTAGATTAATTTTCTTGTGAAGATCATAGGGTTGATTGTGGATGATAGTGCTGTACAGATGGCACAGTCATCGTCTTGCTGCTAATGCAGGCCTTATAATACAAATAATACTACTTGATTTCTGGAGAGGTGATTGTGTGTAGAGGGTGTTTGGTTCTACCAAGATTTCAGTGTATTCGTAATAAAGTCTATTTATCTGTTGGAGTACCCATTCCTTATTAGTACTTAGAATATCATCTGTAATTTGGTGTGTGTGTGTGTGTGTGTGTGCGTGCTCCACCATTAGAAACAATGAGAAAGAGCACTTTTGACGTAAGCTCTGGTGATATCCTTATGTTGTTCAGGGCACTCACTCTTCCTATTCAGAAATTAACTTATACTAGTTGGTTTTGCATAGACGGTGCTGGTTCCCTGGATGTCCTTTGTGATCAGATAGTTTCAAAAGCAGAAAACTATATTTCACACGATTTTGTTGTGTGCTTTTGTTTTTAGCGCGCATGTGAAAAATAATTGGGTTACCTAAATTTGCTTTTAAGTATAGAGAAAAAGGGGGAAAAACTATTACTAGTAATATTTTAAAATCAGGTTTACTTTATCCCTCATTTGACTCGTTTCTTCTGTTTAATACAGTGTTCGTTTCCAAATGTTTCGTACAAGGCCGTCTTTATTTAACTTTTCCGATTGATTATTTAGAGAGCATTCGTCTTGTGACTGGTAATCTTATTATATAAAGAAGTTCGTTCTTATTTGTGTAGTTTTGACGAATGATTTATTTAATGGTGGATGATATCTTCTGGAGAACTCAAAGTTGCAAGAGAGCTTTAGGTAAAGCCTGTCGTCGTGCTGATAAATTTCATCTTGATAAAGCTAAGGTCTCCTCATTGACTAAGAATAATGCATCTTTAACATATGAATGTGCTGACAGATAAATATTCAAGTTTTCTGATGCTCACCATCCAAAGAGAGCTTTAGATATAGCTCGTAGTCGTGCTGATAAATTTCATCTTGATAAAGTTACGGTCTGTTCATTGACTAATAATAAGGCATCTTTAATATTTCCATAACCTGACAGATAAATATTCAAGTTTTCTGATGCTCACCATCTAAAAAGAGCTTTAGATATAGCTTGTAGTCGTGCTGATAATTTCATCTGATAAAGCTAAGGTTTGCTCATTGACTAAGAATAAGGCATCTTTAATATATCAGTGTGCTGACAGATAAATATTCAAGTTTTCTGATGCTCACCATTTAAAGAGAGCTTTAGATATAGCTTGTAGTCGTGCTGATACATTTCATCTTGATAAAGCTATGGTCTGCTCATTAACTAAGAATGTGGCATCTTTAACATATCCATGTGCTGACAGATAAATATTCAATTTTTCTGATGCGCACCTTTTAAAGGAGCTTTAGATATAGCTTGTAGTGGTGCTGATAAATTTTATCTTGATGAGGCTAAGTTCTGTTCATTGACTAAGAATAAGACATCTTTAATATATCCATGTGCTGACAGATAGATGTAAGTTTATTGATGCTCCCATCTGATCAAATTGATTGGGAACAATCTGAAACTATCAGGTTTAATTCTGTAAGATAGTACTAAGATTTCAGATAGCAGCATTCGTGAAATGATGATGGAAACTAAAACACAATACGGATTAGCTCACATGGCAAGTGAGATTAACCTGACTGTCAATGTATTTCAATGGCGTAGTTAAATTACGGATTAGTTGTAATTCTGGATATAGGCAAAAATGAACAAAAATACTGCTTCTCTATTAGACTAGATAATAGGAACGGCGAAAACGGTGTAAAATATTATTATTATTATTATTATTATTATTATTATTATTATTATTATTATTATTATTACTATTATTATTATTATTATTATTATTATTATTATTGTTATTATTATTATTATTATTATTATCATTATTATTATTATTATTATTATTATTGTAGACTGTTCTCGCCCTACTTTGAATTATTCCTTTATGCATAAGCTTTGTTAGAGCAATGAGTTGAATTCGACGTAAAAATAAATAAACCTTAGACATTTATGTCTAACTTTTAGATGTTAATACGTTCAAGTCGCTTTAAAGAGTATCTTGTGTTTCTCGCTCAATATTTGGAAATAAATATCGATACAGTTACGAAGTAGAAATCCTTCAATAGCTTCATTCACATGAATCAATTTCTATTTGTCTGCAAAATTGGAATGATTCATCCCGGCAGTCGGTCACTTGCTATTGAATGACTGATCTTATTATCATCATGAATTCTGGTTATGGTTAGGTTCAATCTTCATTTTTGTTGAAATTTGATCGGGAACGAGCAAATAATTAGTGTTGTTAGGAATGTATCGGAAAATTTTTATGCATACGATCGTTCATCGTTCGAAAAGGAATATATAAATTTTGTTGTTAGCAATAATAATCCATCATAATAAGCTTATGTGGTAGTGTATTATTATAAAAAAATATGGTAAATAAAAAGTAATCTTTACAGATATTGATACCTGTATGTCATTGTTGGAGTAAACATAAAAATGATTTGGTAGTACGCAATTCAAATTGAACTTGTAATCAGATATCCTTTTACGAAAGACTCAGTACACATTTGTAAAAAAAAAAAAAAAAAAAAAGAGACAGTAACCCAGTATGACTGGATAGAGAGAGTAACCGACAGATGTACCACCTTGGCTATTTTATTCTTTTATCCTAATTTATTAAATTGAATTAATATTCATCTGAAAAGACTTCCTACATGCAATGCTAAATTATCGTCTTCGAGTACATGAAAACATATGTACTCCTATATAGTAATTATTGTTTATTGCACGATGAGGTTAATATAGTCTATGACTTTTGTGGTGAACATACAGCATAGCTTTAAAGATATATCAATGAATATTGCAGTAGTTTCGAATTGATCTCACAACTCTTCAAAAAACCTCTGATTTTCAGTATTTGGATTACATACAACTTATGAAAAGGTATATAAAAATAAAAGAGAATTTCAGGGATTAGCATAAAAATAAAAATGGTTACTGAAACCAGCAGTCAGGGGACTATTAAATTCGATATCATAGATACATAATTTACGTTTGTTTCAAAGCACCCCAAGATGACCTGGTGCCCTCTTCATAACCTACATAGGATAGTGATCCATATACTTGTAAAAAACTACCTACGCCTACATACAAGATCTCAATAGGCTCATCGATGGACAGTGAACAAGGAATTGCAGTAAAAGGGGATGATTAGGATCTTATATCTAATATATCATCCATAATTTTTTTTCTGAGAAGAGAGATAATTTCAGTAGCATCCAAAAGTTTATTTCAGGACTACAGCCAACGACTGATAATGATGGTAAAATGACAGAAGACGGATATCATATGGACTCAAAAAGCAATTATTATGTAACCAATCATGAATTGCAGAATCTCTCCAGTATAAGTTATCAAGAAATATGAACAATGAAAGCTGAGAATCGTATGTGGCTGATGTATTGAAAAACAGAATATATATATATATATATATATATATATATATATATATATATATATATATATATATATATATATATATATATATATATATATATATATATATATATATATATATATATATATATATATACAGTATATATATATATATATATATATATATATATATATATATATATATATATATATATATATATATATATATATATATATATATATATATATATATATATATATATAATAATTCTGAGTTCAGAGCGTAGAAGAGGCAACGGGTGTTGTGCTTTCTGAATACATTTAGGATCTTTTTTGATGCGGAATCTTCCCGATTATTTTTCCCAATGTATCATGTTATATAAATAAGCTCTTAGAATTAACAGCACGCTGATAAATGACAAAAATAACAAGATATTCACGTAAATACGGAATTCTCGTCCTTCCTTTTATATATATATATATATATATATATATATATATATATATATATATATATATATATATATATATATATATATATATATATATATATATATGTGTGTGTGTGTGTGTGTGTGTGTGTGTGTGTGTGTGTGTATATATATTTTTCTTTTTTAATTACGGATTCTCCGAGGCGCGCTGGGATTTACGTTATTTTAATCAATAGGGCCTTGCAATAACACCTCAGAAGACTTAACAGAGACAAAAAAGAGGCACGGAATAAGTGGTAGGTCGCCAAGTGAGAGTTTTGCCTCTTAACACTTGCTGTATGTACTCAAGCACAATGGTAAATTATAGGTGACAGATCTCACAAAAAATTTAAATGTGCAATAAATCACTGAATTGGAGATTAGCACACATGAAGGTGTACATAAAAGGACTATATACAAATAATTACTTCAGCTATGCAGTTATGTCAGCCCAGGTAGGGCCGATTCCTCTGGCAAATCAGGATGGCAGGAAAACGTCAACTTGGTAAAATGACTGACAACACTCCTGGAAGCGAAAAAATTCGAGATGAGACTACTACGAAATTATATCTCTCTTAGAATGTGTTAACACACAAGTTAAATGGGTTGCATCACTCTAACCACTTCTAGCAAGGGTACTGAACTGATCTAATCACTTCTAGCAAGGGAATGGTGTTACTCTATGCACTTCTAGCAAGGAACACTCTGGCATCGATAAGTAAACTGTTGCAAAGTCAAAGCAAAAAGGGATTGAATTAAATTATGAATTGTGAGGGAGAAATATCGAGTCAGAGGAAAAGTACACTGGCTTAGAACTAACCCTCGAATCCCAGGACGTACCGTAATTTGCTTCTTTGTGATGCTTGGATAGAAGATTCTCTAGGCGAGGTAGATCTCAACTATCTTGAGGCAACATCTAGCTCAAAGGCCAAAATCCTCCAAGTATGTGGGAAAATGAGTGCCTGCCTGGCACAAGGCAAGCTGCTCCATTGGGCAGTGCCTTCCGATGGCCAAAACAGACTAATTGACGATTTCTATCGACTTGCCCCTTTGAAGGCAGAGAATGTGCTTGGGGCATGACTTCAGGCTACATCACTGCCGGATACCCGTGGATTAGAGGGAAAGATCTTCACCAGTAACTTGAAAAAGATAGCGGAGGGTTCATTAGGGTTGGGGTTTAGCTAGAAGGAACTGTGATCATTGTCTAGGTGTCTCCTTCGAGAGAGATAAACACCCGTCCTAATGACTAACGTTCTGTGCTAACCCTAAATCCTACCTCCTCACTTCATATATTGCTGGCCTAACTGGTACCCCTACCCACTAACAATATTTTCTAAATTAATTAGAAAATAAATGATACGGTGGCATAGAAAACCGTAAATATATATATATATATATATATATAGACAAATTGGAGCAACAGAAAGGCGTTCTTTCTTCTTATCCATTTATTTTTACGCCGACGTTTCGTATCTCTTGATACATCTTCTAGGCTGAAAAAGCGATGAACTTAAACAGTACTGTGTATTAACACTAAAGGGTATACACATTATATACTTAACACCATATTAAATGACAATTAAAAGAAAAAAAAAAAAAAAAAAAAAAGGACAACCTTAAAAACACTCACAAGATATTTAAAAAATATTTTAAAAAATATTTTAAAAAGAAAAAGAACAGCAGAAGAAGGCCGGGGCCAATACGAAAAAAAAAAAATAAATAAAAAAATTAAATAAAGAAATAAAAAAGACACCTACCCACACCGGTAGTGTAAAGCAAACTGACACAGACAAGCAATGCCAGGAGGGGAGAGAAGGGGGTGGGGGGCGGGGAGTATAAACAAAGAAGTTACAGCAGGTAGTTAAGCGATGAACAGCTGGGTGGAAGTTGATTGGTGATTAAGGGCAGGGACAGTTAATTTAATCATAATGGATTCAAGTGTGGTTAACTCTTCCACGTATCGGGTTCTCCCCACGATACTAAAATCCTTAGCATCTACATGCGTCTTACAAATTTTGCTGTGATTCCTTACATTGGACTGCTCGGGATTGGATAATCGACAGCCTGTTCTAAAACTAACTCCCTGATGAGAGGAGATTCGGACTTTTAGCAGCCTCCTGGTACAACCGATGTAAGTGCCGAGATCACATCTAGGACAATTATATTTATAAATCACACCGGAAGTAAACAGGGGGCTAATCTTGTCCTTGACATGGAAAAGAGATGCAATGGTTCGTGGGTTTATTGGGATTAACTTGAGATTGAGAGCGGGTAACTGTCCGTTGAATAGCCTGATGCATTTTTTCCGAAATCTATTGTCATGTAAAAAAGGGAATCTTGCATACAAACATAATTTGGGGGCACTATGGACTAAAGGTGGGGGGTTAAGTTTCAAATTAAGCAATTTGTTGAGAGCTCTATGGAAAATCACTGATGGGTAGTAATTACTCTTAAAATAATCATTGAGGATAATCACCTCAGCATGAAATGCGGACCAACTTGAGGTCAGGTTAATGGCTCTATGAAGGAGAGTGGTCAAGGAATTCATTTTAAAATTGTAAAAACACGAGCTATAAAAATTTGTTCCAAGGCCAGTAAAAGTGTTCTTCCTATAAATACCAGTATGGAAACCAGTTTCATCCTTAGTTACCTTTACGTCCAGGAAGGGGAGAGAATTATCGGTTTCAATCTCAATGGTAAATTTAATGTTCTGGTGCTGCGCATTTAAATGTTCCAAAAATGCGTCAGCATGGTAGTCAAATCTAAAAAGGGCAAATGTATCATCAACGTAACGTTTATAAAAGAGTGGACGGAAATCAGGACATTCATCGATAGCTAGCTCCTCCAGGGAGTTCATAAAGATGTTGGCAAAGGTTGGTCCCAAAGGACTGCCCATTGCCATCCCCTCTATTTGTTTAAAAACAGTACCATTAAAAATGAAGGCTGTGTCCAGCACAGCCAATTCTAGGAGTGATTTAAACTGAGTTTTGCTAAATTGATTAAAATAGGAATTATCAGTTGGAAATAACTTTTTTAAAATTATGTCGATAGTCTCAGCTACAGGAACATTTGTGAACAGCGATTCTACGTCAAAACTAACCATGAACAAATCAGGGTCTTGCCTAATGACTTCGTCTTTGAAGGTGGTCGAATTAGTCAAAGTGTACTTATTATTGGTAAGGGGCTGAAGCAAAGGGACAAGGAATTTGGCTATTTTATAGCTGGAAGTATTAATGGAGGAAAGAATGGGTCTAAGGGGAATTCCGTCCTTGTGTATTTTAGGCAGTCCATACATAACTCCGTATGTAGATCCAGTTACCAGGAGGTCCTGATAAGTATTGTCATCTATTGTTTTGTTTTGTTTAAGTGTTCTAAGGAATCTGTTAATTTTGTCTTCTGGTTTGGTAATGTTGTAAAGGTCAGGTTCGCCAACTTTAGTAAATTTCGTCGTGTCACATAAAATGTCGTTCATTTTCTGTATGTAGCTGGACCTATCAAGAATTACTGTGCCTTTGCCCTTGTCTGGACGAGTGATTATTATATTTTCGTCTTTTGCTAGGTCTCTAAGAATATCGTGGTCTTTTTTGGTAAAGAAAGGGGCCCATCTAGGTTTAAGATTGTTGAAGGTACTGTGGGCAAGGGCTGAAAATTGCGATCTCAAAAATTCTACATTGTTACAGAAAGGAAGTCTAATTATCCTCTGAAAGAGCATTTCCAGAGGTAGAAAGAACTGTTGGTAGTTTGGTCGGTAGTTCGGGAGAGCAAAGTCCGGTCCTAATGATAATAGAAACTCTTCTCTCTTTGACAGGGTGCGCTTGGAAAAATTAAATACAGAACGAGTATTATTATTAAGAGAGGGAACGGTGATGCCGAGGTTTCGTAGTTTCTTGAAATGTCTTTCTTCTGTAGTTTGAACGAAAGAGGCAATAGCCTTATTGAACAAGCTATTAAAAATGATAGAATCCAGCAACGTCAGTGAGTCAAGCACAGTAGTCCTATGTCTAGTCATAATGTCATGCACACGGTTCAATTCTCTGGTCTTAGATCGTATTTCCAATTCGAGGAGATTCCTAGTGGCGTCGGTATAAAATTCTGAATTATAAAGAGAGGCTTTGTACACTTTAAATTTAATGAATTTCGGGATAACGTTATTAAACTGGCAATATCGTAGGAAGTCGAGGTCCAGGTTTATCTTGTTATATTTCTTGGTAAATTTCTCCAGGAGGCGACAGCTGTTCAGAAGGTGTGGGTCGTATCTTGTTCGTATCAGTGAGTGGAAGTCATCCACCCCCCGCGAGCGAAGACGGATGAGGAAAAGAGCGGCAAAGAGGAAACTTCCAAGGGCCATGGTGTTGGTGTTTACAGGTCGCTGTTCAGCAAGGGTCCATCCGAGATAAAAAAAAGAATGAAGACAGGAGCAGATACTCAAACAACAGACAAATTGGAGCAACAGAAAGGCGTTCTTTCTTCTTATCCATTTATTTTTACGCCGACGTTTCGTATCTCTTGATACATCTTCTAGGCTGAAAAAGCGATGAACTTAAACAGTACTGTGTATTAACACTAAAGGGTATACACATTATATACTTAACACCATATTAAATGACAATTAAAAGAAAAAAAAAAAAGGACAACCTTAAAAACACTCACAAGATATTTAAAAAATATTTTAAAAAATATTTTAAAAAGAAAAAGAACAGCAGAAGAAGGCCGGGGCCAATACGAAAAAAAAAATAAATAAATAAAAAAATTAAATAAAGAAATAAAAAAGACACCTACCCACACCGGTAGTGTAAAGCAAACTGACACAGACAAGCAATGCCAGGAGGGGAGAGAAGGGGGTGGGGGGCGGGGAGTATAAACAAAGAAGTTACAGCAGGTAGTTAAGCGATGAACAGCTGGGTGGAAGTTGATTGGTGATTAAGGGCAGGGACAGTTAATTTAATCATAATGGATTCAAGTGTGGTTAACTCTTCCACGTATCGGGTTCTCCCCACGATACTAAAATCCTTAGCATCTACATGCGTCTTACAAATTTTGCTGTGATTCCTTACATTGGACTGCTCGGGATTGGATAATCGACAGCCTGTTCTAAAACTAACTCCCTGATGAGAGGAGATTCGGACTTTTAGCAGCCTCCTGGTACAACCGATGTAAGTGCCGAGATCACATCTAGGACAATTATATTTATAAATCACACCGGAAGTAAACAGGGGGCTAATCTTGTCCTTGACATGGAAAAGAGATGCAATGGTTCGTGGGTTTATTGGGATTAACTTGAGATTGAGAGCGGGTAACTGTCCGTTGAATAGCCTGATGCATTTTTTCCGAAATCTATTGTCATGTAAAAAAGGGAATCTTGCATACAAACATAATTTGGGGGCACTATGGACTAAAGGTGGGGGGTTAAGTTTCAAATTAAGCAATTTGTTGAGAGCTCTATGGAAAATCACTGATGGGTAGTAATTACTCTTAAAATAATCATTGAGGATAATCACCTCAGCATGAAATGCGGACCAACTTGAGGTCAGGTTAATGGCTCTATGAAGGAGAGTGGTCAAGGAATTCATTTTAAAATTGTAAAAACACGAGCTATAAAAATTTGTTCCAAGGCCAGTAAAAGTGTTCTTCCTATAAATACCAGTATGGAAACCAGTTTCATCCTTAGTTACCTTTACGTCCAGGAAGGGGAGAGAATTATCGGTTTCAATCTCAATGGTAAATTTAATGTTCTGGTGCTGCGCATTTAAATGTTCCAAAAATGCGTCAGCATGGTAGTCAAATCTAAAAAGGGCAAATGTATCATCAACGTAACGTTTATAAAAGAGTGGACGGAAATCAGGACATTCATCGATAGCTAGCTCCTCCAGGGAGTTCATAAAGATGTTGGCAAAGGTTGGTCCCAAAGGACTGCCCATTGCCATCCCCTCTATTTGTTTAAAAACAGTACCATTAAAAATGAAGGCTGTGTCCAGCACAGCCAATTTCTAGGAGTGATTTAAACTGAGTTTTGCTAAATTGATTAAAATAGGAATTATCAGTTGGAAATAACTTTTTTAAAATTATGTCGATAGTCTCAGCTACAGGAACATTTGTGAACAGCGATTCTACGTCAAAACTAAATTTACCATTGAGATTGAAACCGATAATTCTCTCCCCTTCCTGGACGTAAAGGTAACTAAGGATGAAACTGGTTTCCATACTGGTATTTATAGGAAGAACACTTTTACTGGCCTTGGAACAAATTTTTATAGCTCGTGTTTTTACAATTTTAAAATGAATTCCTTGACCACTCTCCTTCATAGAGCCATTAACCTGACCTCAAGTTGGTCCGCATTTCATGCTGAGGTGATTATCCTCAATGATTATTTTAAGAGTAATTACTACCCATCAGTGATTTTCCATAGAGCTCTCAACAAATTGCTTAATTTGAAACTTAACCCCCCACCTTTAGTCCATAGTGCCCCCAAATTATGTTTGTATGCAAGATTCCCTTTTTTACATGACAATAGATTTCGGAAAAAATGCATCAGGCTATTCAACGGACAGTTACCCGCTCTCAATCTCAAGTTAATCCCAATAAACCCACGAACCATTGCATCTCTTTTCCATGTCAAGGACAAGATTAGCCCCCTGTTTACTTCCGGTGTGATTTATAAATATAATTGTCCTAGATGTGATCTCGGCACTTACATCGGTTGTACCAGGAGGCTGCTAAAAGTCCGAATCTCCTCTCATCAGGGAGTTAGTTTTAGAACAGGCTGTCGATTATCCAATCCCGAGCAGTCCAATGTAAGGAATCACAGCAAAATTTGTAAGACGCATGTAGATGCTAAGGATTTTAGTATCGTGGGGAGAACCCGATACGTGGAAGAGTTAACCACACTTGAATCCATTATGATTAAATTAACTGTCCCTGCCCTTAATCACCAATCAACTTCCACCCAGCTGTTCATCGCTTAACTACCTGCTGTAACTTCTTTGTTTATACTCCCCGCCCCCCACCCCCTTCTCTCCCCTCCTGGCATTGCTTGTCTGTGTCAGTTTGCTTTACACTACCGGTGTGGGTAGGTGTCTTTTTTATTTCTTTATTTAATTTTTTTATTTATTTATTTTTTTTTTCGTATTGGCCCCGGCCTTCTTCTGCTGTTCTTTTTCTTTTTAAAATATTTTTTAAAATATTTTTTAAATATCTTGTGAGTGTTTTTAAGGTTGTCCTTTTTTTTTTTCTTTTAATTGTCATTTAATATGGTGTTAAGTATATAATGTGTATACCCTTTAGTGTTAATACACAGTACTGTTTAAGTTCATCGCTTTTTCAGCCTAGAAGATGTATCAAGAGATACGAAACGTCGGCGTAAAAATAAATGGATAAGAAGAAAGAACGCCTTTCTGTTGCTCCAATTTGTCTGTTGTTTGAGTATCTGCTCCTGTCTTCATTCTTTTTTTTTATCTCGGATGGACCCTTGCTGAACAGCGACCTGTAAACACCAACACCATGGCCCTTGGAAGTTTCCTCTTTGCCGCTCTTTTCCTCATCCGTCTTCGCTCGCGGGGGGTGGATGACTTCCACTCACTGATACGAACAAGATACGACCCACACCTTCTGAACAGCTGTCGCCTCCTGGAGAAATTTACCAAGAAATATAACAAGATAAACCTGGACCTCGACTTCCTACGATATTGCCAGTTTAATAACGTTATCCCGAAATTCATTAAAATTAAATTTAAAGTGTACAAAGCCTCTCTTTATAATTCAGAATTTTATACCGACGCCACTAGGAATCTCCTCGAATTGGAAATACGATCTAAGACCAGAGAATTGAACCGTGTGCATGACATTATGACTAGACATAGGACTACTGTGCTTGACTCACTGACGTTGCTGGATTCTATCATTTTTAATAGCTTGTTCAATAAGGCTATTGCCTCTTTCGTTCAAACTACAGAAGAAAGACATTTCAAGAAACTACGAAACCTCGGCATCACCGTTCCCTCTCTTAATAATAATACTCGTTCTGTATTTAATTTTTCCAAGCGCACCCTGTCAAAGAGAGAAGAGTTTCTATTATCATTAGGACCGGACTTTGCTCTCCCGAACTACCGACCAAACTACCAACAGTTCTTTCTACCTCTGGAAATGCTCTTTCAGAGGATAATTAGACTTCCTTTCTGTAACAATGTAGAATTTTTGAGATCGCAATTTTCAGCCCTTGCCCACAGTACCTTCAACAATCTTAAACCTAGATGGGCCCCTTTCTTTACCAAAAAAGACCACGATATTCTTAGAGACCTAGCAAAAGACGAAAATATAATAATCACTCGTCCAGACAAGGGCAAAGGCACAGTAATTCTTGATAGGTCCAGCTACATACAGAAAATGAACGACATTTTATGTGACACGACGAAATTTACTAAAGTTGGCGAACCTGACCTTTACAACATTACCAAACCAGAAGACAAAATTAACAGATTCCTTAGAACACTTAAACAAAACAAAACAATAGATGACAATACTTATCAGGACCTCCTGGTAACTGGATCTACATACGGAGTTATGTATGGACTGCCTAAAATACACAAGGACGGAATTCCCCTTAGACCCATTCTTTCCTCCATTAATACTTCCAGCTATAAAATAGCCAAATTCCTTGTCCCTTTGCTTCAGCCCCTTACCAATAATAAGTACACTTTGACTAATTCGACCACCTTCAAAGACGAAGTCATTAGGCAAGACCCTGATTTGTTCATGGTTAGTTTTGACGTAGAATCGCTGTTCACAAATGTTCCTGTAGCTGAGACTATCGACATAATTTTAAAAAAGTTATTTCCAACTGATAATTCCTATTTTAATCAATTTAGCAAAACTCAGTTTAAATCACTCCTAGAATTGGCTGTGCTGGACACAGCCTTCATTTTTAATGGTACTGTTTTTAAACAAATAGAGGGGATGGCAATGGGCAGTCCTTTGGGACCAACCTTTGCCAACATCTTTATGAACTCCCTGGAGGAGCTAGCTATCGATGAATGTCCTGATTTCCGTCCACTCTTTTATAAACGTTACGTTGATGATACATTTGCCCTTTTTAGATTTGACTACCATGCTGACGCATTTTTGGAACATTTAAATGCGCAGCACCAGAACATTAAATTTACCATTGAGATTGAAACCGATAATTCTCTCCCCTTCCTGGACGTAAAGGTAACTAAGGATGAAACTGGTTTCCATACTGGTATTTATAGGAAGAACACTTTTACTGGCCTTGGAACAAATTTTTATAGCTCGTGTTTTTACAATTTTAAAATGAATTCCTTGACCACTCTCCTTCATAGAGCCATTAACCTGACCTCAAGTTGGTCCGCATTTCATGCTGAGGTGATTATCCTCAATGATTATTTTAAGAGTAATTACTACCCATCAGTGATTTTCCATAGAGCTCTCAACAAATTGCTTAATTTGAAACTTAACCCCCCACCTTTAGTCCATAGTGCCCCCAAATTATGTTTGTATGCAAGATTCCCTTTTTTACATAATAGATTTCGGAAAAAATGCATCAGGCTATTCAACGGACAGTTACCCGCTCTCAATCTCAAGTTAATCCCAATAAACCCACGAACCATTGCATCTCTTTTCCATGTCAAGGACAAGATTAGCCCCCTGTTTACTTCCGGTGTGATTTATAAATATAATTGTCCTAGATGTGATCTCGGCACTTACATCGGTTGTACCAGGAGGCTGCTAAAAGTCCGAATCTCCTCTCATCAGGGAGTTAGTTTTAGAACAGGCTGTCGATTATCCAATCCCGAGCAGTCCAATGTAAGGAATCACAGCAAAATTTGTAAGACGCATGTAGATGCTAAGGATTTTAGTATCGTGGGGAGAACCCGATACGTGGAAGAGTTAACCACACTTGAATCCATTATGATTAAATTAACTGTCCCTGCCCTTAATCACCAATCAACTTCCACCCAGCTGTTCATCGCTTAACTACCTGCTGTAACTTCTTTGTTTATACTCCCCGCCCCCCACCCCCTTCTCTCCCCTCCTGGCATTGCTTGTCTGTGTCAGTTTGCTTTACACTACCGGTGTGGGTAGGTGTCTTTTTTATTTCTTTATTTAATTTTTTTATTTATTTTTTTTTTTTTCGTATTGGCCCCGGCCTTCTTCTGCTGTTCTTTTTCTTTTTAAAATATTTTTTAAAATATTTTTTAAATATCTTGTGAGTGTTTTTAAGGTTGTCCTTTTTTTTTCTTTTAATTGTCATTTAATATGGTGTTAAGTATATAATGTGTATACCCTTTAGTGTTAATACACAGTACTGTTTAAGTTCATCGCTTTTTCAGCCTAGAAGATGTATCAAGAGATACGAAACGTCGGCGTAAAAATAAATGGATAAGAAGAAAGAACGCCTTTCTGTTGCTCCAATTTGTCTGTTGTTTGAGTATCTGCTCCTGTCTTCATTCTTTTTTTATATATATATATATATATATATATATATATATATATATATATATATATATATATATATATATATATATATATATATATATATATATATATATATATATAAATGAATGTCTTTTACTGTAATAGAGCAGTATAATATGAAGATAAAAAGGCCGATAAAACACTATATGAATGTTGCAACCATATATTTCGAGCACTTCCTTCTGTACCCCTGTTCACTGGTAAAGTATGGACAGATGATATGTTACAAGACTGTACTGTATATAGAAAGCAGATGCAGGTGTGGCAGTAAGTCTCAGTTGGTATGTAGGTGACCGTTTCCCAGTAACGATGGAAATTATGCAATTCCCTGGTGTTTTGGCCTCATTAGCTCCTGTCTGGCGATGCGTCAGGTGGTCATATTTTCTGGAACACCTGCTTAAGGTGTCATTCGATTTCCAATGTCCTCCTGACAAGTTCTTATTCTTGGTTTGATTGATGATAGCATATTCCAGCATCTTCCTTTTGTGCGGACAGCAACTTTTGAAAACCAGCTTCGCCCGCCCCACTCCAGTTTATAGTATGGCCTTTATCCCTGATATGTAGGAAAATCCCCTAACTCTCTGAAGCATACAACACTGATCTTTTGAGCTCTGTTAATCTTTGCGAGATGGATCTACCCATCTCCCCTACGTAATCTCATTGCAGTTGCTGCACGGAATCTTGTAAACTCCTGCTTCTTCCCCTTTTTTTATTAAGTATATGTTAATGACCGCGCTCCCGATAGATTTGGGATAATGGAAAATAAAACGACTAGTAGCCCTGCGTTGTTCTGTGGCTTTTTGGATGATTTCGTCGTACGGAAGCTTTATTTTGTTCTTAAAATCTGTTTGTCTGTTGTGAGTGGGACCTCTGTATTATGTTGTATTCCCTTTATTAATAGCCCTCTCAGTAATGTGTGGTGGATAGGGCAGTTGCGTTAGGTGTTGGCGGATCATATCCATTTTAACATATTCTAAGGCCCCTGAGGAATAGGTTGCACCGTACGATGATCTTTACGGAGACATCTTGGTAGCTTAGGAAATGAGTATAAGAAACAGCGAAAGTGGGTTTCCTATAAACTGTGAAAGCATATATGTTCTGTTCTCTTATGATCAGTGCATCTAGGAATGACAATTTTCTGTCCTTTTCCCATTCTGTTGTCCAGAAAGTAAAAATATTATCTACGTATCTAAGCCAGATCATATTGCGGGGTTTGATAGACGACAGGGTCACAGAAGGAAGTGCTCGAAACATATAGCTGCAACGTTCAAATAGCGTTTTATGGGCCTTTTTATCTTCATATATATATATATATATATATATATATATATATATATATATATATATATATATATATATATATATATATATATATATATATGTGTGTGTGTGTGTGTGTGTGTGTGTGTGTGTGTGTGTGTGTGTGTGTGTGTATAATTTTTATATCACAGCTAGTTTCATACTTTTGATGTTCCTATAAAAAATTTTATAAGCACATTTTTTTGGCCATTTTTACTATGCAAGCTCCATTCCATAGAAAGAGTCTGTTTGCTAGTTCCTCAAGAATAGTTTGATGAATTTTAAACATTCAAAACCTCAGTTTCCTTATTTATATATTATTTCTTCATGACAATACAGTCTGTTCCCTTATCGTTTAGGATTTGTAAAATATAAAAATTTTTAAAGGACCAATCCAGTTAACAGTATAATTATTATATTCTGTAACAAGAACACAAATTGCACGGTGTTGTCGTGGATATCTGACACATTTTCGTGCTGCTTAATTCTTCGCTTTAGTACCTTTATAGTGTGACCTACATTGAAGATTTCACCTTACAGGTGCTGGATTTCTTGTACACAAACTTTCTTATTTAGAGCATTTATTTATACATTTTTTTATATATTATTGTTCTGAAATTCCTAATTAACTCTAAAGGCTTAAGAAAATGGGAAATATATATTTAATATTGTTATGACATGACAGCACAAGTAACTTTCGTGCAGTATTTTTCCTTCTTGTTATTATCTTAGACATCCTTCTTGCTATTCTCATACAATAGTTCAGTACAATAAATTATTGTCTACAAATGGTAACTATGGCTGTTTCAATGTCAAAATGTTAAGAGGTACGCACACGTAATGATTCTAAAAACTTAAGTGTGAATGGGAATTTCTTGACGTTTTGCTCTGGCTAAAATCAAAATCTTCAAATGTAAAATTATTAGTATGTTTTCTTTACGTATTAAATGTATTCCCATTGTTACCATATATATGCATTTACTATAGCAAAATAGAGAGAACATGTTTGAAATCTATGATGTTATTCCAAATATATGACAAAAGGTTATAATGCATAGTAATTTAAATGACAAAATCCTGGGAAAACTGTAAAATCATTACGACAACAGAGGTTCACAGAAAGGGGGCGACAGGACCACATACGACGATAACTGATTAAAACCTGGTAATGCTATATAAACTGAGCTAAACGCAGTACAAAATGATTTTGTAGAAATATTTGAAATAATTCATGATGGTGTGATAGCGTAAGGAAAGGAGTGGCTGAGGGTATTAGAACGTAGGGAGAAGGAATAAAACTATAAATAGGGCAAGGAGGAAATGAAAAGTTGAGCGAAGAAAAAGATAGAATATTTGAGTTTATCGCTAAATGGCAGAAAGGACTAGATACAAATATAAAGAATGTATATCTGTATCCTTTTTAGGGTAGTAAGAGAGAGAGAGAGAGAGAGAGAGAGAGAGAGAGAGAGAGAGAGAGAGAGAGAGAGAGAGAATGCAAAAGAAGATAAGTAATTACAGTAAAATAACGTGGGGATATGCAAGAACTTTATGAAATCCTTTTGCAAGGGAAGTGAATAAAGAGACCTCATTATAAAATAAAAGATACAAACAGAACAATATTGTCTGAAGTTGATGCGGTACTGATTCTATGTAGTGAGTATTTTGAATATAATTTAGATGAGGAAGATTGAAAAGGGGGCAGGATTTGCAGGTGATAAGAACGGAATGAATTATTTTGATCCTGAGAAAGTGCTGCAGAATTAAAAGGGAACCTTGAGATGGGATTACAAATGAGATGCTGTAGCATGTTATTGAATGAGTAACTGAGAATCTGAAGAGTGTTTATAATGAACAGCTGGCTGAGGAAAAGTTACTCAACTGTATAAAGGTAAAGATGACAGAGGAGACTATGAATTATTAAAAAAAATAGATATAATAACGGTTAGTGGGTAAGGCAAATAGCAGGATATTGACTCGGACATAGCATTTCGTATATTTAGATAAAGATACAGAGTATATGGAGCAAGTGTTTCTAATGGAATATTTATTCTGAGAAATTTATAAATAGAAAGGAAACTTGAACATGACATATTCGGTTCCAGATAATGATTATGATAGAATCAGTGGAGGCAATGAGAAGGTTGTTGAAGAATTTTTGTTAATGTACATGCTTTTTTTTAAGACTAATTCCAGTTTTTTACGATAGAAGCGAGTTGGGGACATGTGATGATTGTTGTCTTTATTACTGGTTATCACTACAAGATTTCGGACCTGTCAAATTATTTTTATTTTACAAAAAAGATATTATGTATGTTGTGCGTGTGAATGTGTCTAAGTATATATGTGCGCATGTATGTACATTACTTTGTAGTATTCCAGTTGCATACCTCATATATCTCGCAAGAGATAATTGTTTTTTTTATTCATTAATTCAGAGCTACCCTGTGTGATAAGATATTGATTTTACTGTCAAGGTAAAGCCCAAAATCATTCTTGTACTGCAATTTGTATAAAAATCAAACAGCTGAACTAAAAACTCCAAAATAAGAGTGGACGACATTAGAAAAAAATATTTACGTTCGCTAAAAAGAAATTCATCAAAAATAGAGTATCCGAGATACAGAATTTACGCCATGGAAAATTTCAACAGCTGCCTTCAAATGATATATAGTTTACAAGTGTTCATTTCCATTTATTGTTCAGTAAATCAAGAGAAAAAATATGCAGGAACTTCACATTTTTTAGGGAAATTTATTTGTTTTCTTTGGTCGATTAGTTTATTATTATTTTTTTATGGTAGGATATCGACCTCAGTGTCATTACAAATCTGAACTGTTGTATTCTGCTGTAATATGTTCAATAAGTGACAATTACGGAAATGGATAAAAAATTAGCTGACGTTCATACTCGTTTTGTTGAAAAATAAAGTAATGGAGAAATGCAATTTTTTTTTATATAGCTTTGAAAAGCATTGGTAGATTGTCTTATATGGTATTTATTTAATGTTATTTCTGGTATGTGTTGCACAGTGACATAAAATGAATTAGACATCAAGTTTTCGGATACTCATAATTAAAAATTTTTGCCCTGTAGAATAAAATTGTTTGACATTTTCGATTTACTGCTCGGTGCAAAGTATTTCAACATTTTCTAATGCTGACTTTGCTGGTTATAAGGTAATAACTTACTATTGGAAAAAATGCTGCAGAAATAACATATGGACAATAATGTAAATTAGAAGTTTTCGTTGTGAAATTATTGTTATTTTACCAACCTAAAAAAACTAACAACTCTAATAAAAAACGTGGAATAATTCACTCACACACACACACACACACACACACACACACACACACACACACACACACATATATATATATATATATATATATATATATATATATATATATATATATATATATATATATATATATATATATATATATGAAATTTTTATCACACCGTGATTTATATACAATCATGAAGCTACAAATGTCGCTTAATATCGAAATTCACGCTACCTCGGTATATCTCCGTTGGAGAATTGTCGCCGAAGGGGAATTTATATAAGTGATAAATGAATTGGAATCGTGGGGACACGAACCCGCGACGAAAGCCTATTCAGCGACTCCAGTTGACGTAAACCATTGAGCCATCAAGATGGCTCAATGGTTTACGTCAACTGGAGTCGCTGAATAGGCTTTCGTCGCGGATTCGTGTCCCCACGATTCCAATTCATTTATCACTTATATAAATTCCCCTTCGGCGACAATTCTCCAACGGAGATATACCGAGGTAGCGTGAATTTCGATATTAAGCGACATTTGTAGCTTCATGATTGTATATATATATATATATATATATATATATATATATATATATATATATATATATATATATATATATATATATATATATATATATATATATATATACATATATACATATATATATATATATATATATATATATATATATATATATATATATATATATATATATATATATTTATATATATATATATATATATTTATATATATATATATATATATATATATATATATATATATATATATATATATATATATATATATATATATATATATATATATATATATATATATATATATATATATATATATATATATATATATATATATATATATATATATATATATA